>PVIU01005921.1:33009-107582 GCA_004026605.1 Ondatra zibethicus
CTCACAGTAGGCTCTTTACCCAGTGAGCATCTCCCCAGCTCCCACAGTAGGCTCTTTACCCAGTGAGCCATCTCCCCAGCTCTCACAGTAGGCTCTTTACCCAGTGAGCCATCTCCCCAGCTTTCACAGTAGGCTGTTTACCCAGTGAGCATCTCCCCAGCACTCACAGTAGGCTCTTTACCCAGTGAGCATCTCCCCAGCTCCCACAGTAGGCTCTTTACCCAGTGAGCATCTCCCCAGCACTCACAGTAGGTTCTTTACCCAGTGAGCCATCTCCCCAGCTCTCACAGTAGGCTCTTTACCCAGTGAGCCATCTCCCCAGCTCTCACAGTAGGCTCTTTACCCAGTGAGCGTCTCCCCAGCTCTCACAGTAGGCTCTTTACCCAGTGAGCATCTCCTCAGCTCTCATAGTAGGCTCTTTACCCAGTGAGCATCTCCCCAGCTCTCACAGTTGGTTTTACTGCTATTATGGGGCTATAGGCTACAGGTCTGCTTAAAAGTCTGGCCTCTATTATTGATAAAGCAATTGAATGATTGATTGCCAGGTTAGATGGGAAGCCCTAGAGTTCCAGACCTCTGCAGGCAGAGTCCTTGACTCCAGCCTCATCCTACAAAACCCTCTGTCGGAGTCAGTTCATTCAGTTTTAGATCTCAAAGAAACTCATGGGTGCTTTTTCAGTGGGACTTCCCTGTGTGGCTAGTTCAGAGCAGAATGTGGTGGGTTCAATCTAAAGATGCTCTCTGGTGGTTCATGTGCTGGAGTCTTGATCCCGAGTGGTGGGCCTTAGAGAGGTGACTGATTGGATCATGAGGACATTAACTTCAGCATCATTAATCAGTTATTGCTAAATGAGCTGTTAGGCTGTGGGGCCTGGCTGGAAGGAAGTTTATCCTCAATTCAAGATCATATTTCTTGTCCCTGACCCTTTCCTGCTACCGTGAGGTGAGGAAGCTCCTCCCCACCCAGTCACAAACTCCTAGTTCGCCACGGTATTCTGCCTTGACACAGGCCCAGAGCAATGGAGCCAGCCCAAAGATGGCCCAGAACCCCAAAACCCTGGGCCAAAATAAACACACCCTTCTTGAAACTGTGTTCTCACGGGCTTTAGTCACGGAGGGAATGGTCTGAGTGCTCGCTCTCTTGTTCTGACGGCCCTGATGGCTAGTGCCAAGGGGACCAAGAGGATTAGGGAGAGATTCCTGTGTCCTGGGTGCTGAGAGAGTCCTGAGAGATGGGGAGCCTGGAGCTGAGCTTTGGAAGGTGCTTATGATCTGAGGGTCCTCCAAGTATGGCACACACCCTTTAGCTCAGGTGGGCCTTGAACTCATGACAGCCTACCCGATTCAGCCTTGTGAATGCTAGAATTATAGGCAAGCACCATCATGCCAGCTCCAGCTCTGATTTTAATTATATTTCAGTAGAAACTGTAAGTGTGGAATCCATGTTCTTCATCACTGAGCACTTCTGCTTGAAGTGGGCATGCAAGTTCATAACTTACCCGTTATCTGAGGTGAAATTTCTAGAACAAAATACAGAACTCTTCAGTGTGTTGTTCATCCTGTGGGTTTTGATGGATGCATTATCCTTTGTAACCCACACTTCAGTCAGGGTATGGGCACTTCTCTCCTGCCCCATCCTGGCAGCTTGCCCCACCCCCACCCCAGTTTCTGGTTTTCTATTGTGAGGTTTTGTGTGTTTGTGAGAAGATATAAATAGCTACTCAGTTACAAGGTTTGCACTCCTCAGCTGTGTGTGGATATATTACTCTATTTACTTTAGATCTACGTTTAAATATATCGCCCTCTACATTTGCCTTGCTGTCCCCTGGGCTCGGCGATCATCCTCAGTGGCCTGGGATTTCGAGAACAGTTTCTCTTAGTCTCATGCCTCCTCCCTCTTCCCTGCCGAGGAGTGGCTTCCTGTCCTGTCCAGCCATCTGCCTGCTTGGTGTCTTTGCCTGGTGCACTCTGAGGCTCAGGTGCATCTGGCCTGTGCGTGCTGCCATCTGGGCGGGACCGGCAGGGGCTCCTGGCACTGGCTGAACTACGTTGTTTCAGTAGAGCTCAGCTGTTCAGCTGCATGTGCTGTTTGGAAAACTTTGGGGAAAAGAAGACACGGGTGTGTCCTCGTGAGGCTGAGGACTCAGTTTTAGCTCAGACGACAGTTGCTCCAACTGCCTGGATTCAGTTTGGTGATGTCACCTATGGAGGAAACAAACCACCCAAACCGGGAAGACCAGATTTTCAGATCTGCTGTGCTGAGGTGATACTGGCTAATACAATAAAGTCCCCGTGGGATTAAGAGTCACTTTCTAGACCTAATGAGCGGCCCCTTTGTCATGCCCTTACTCACTAAAGCTTTGGGTGACCAGGCCTCTTCAGTCGTAAATAGAACTAGCTTCTTCTTAATGTCTGACGACATCTTTGCTGTCAGTGTGTGTGTGTGTGTGTGAGTTTTGCATAGGGCCAGGTTCTATGGTAGGTATTCTCCCTGTTCAAGAAGGCACAGCCAAGTGTAGTTCCTGACAGCCAAGAAGCCTCTCTCTGTCATGTGACAGCCTGAGTTCTGTACAGATGACACTCTGGACCCAGGCTCCTATCATCTTCTCCCTCCATCTAAGGCTTTGTCCCCATCTCACCAGGTGATCTGTGGGCCACACTCAGGCTTGCTCAGGAGGAAAGGACCATTTGGGAGGTGGGTGGGCTAAAGGTCCTTCTCACTTTGCCCTCGTTCTCCTATAACCTTCCCTGACCTCGAGGGAAGCTGGAAACTGTTGTTACATCAGCTAAGGGTCCCTCACACTTTGCCCTCGTTCTCCTACATCAGCTAGCTTATGTCTAGGCCTGCGAAGTTGACATCAGGCTTCCTGATATCTTGTCTGATGCTGGTGCTCATGAGTAAGGCTTCCTTGAAACCTGCTTCTATGGCGGATGACTCCTGAGGAGGTCATGTAACGTGGGGAAAGCACGTGGGCCTCTGGTTGCTGTGCTTTCATCCCACGCTCGTGACGTGTGTGTCTGGCTGCAGTGTCTGCCGTCAGCTGCTCTCTCAGCAGAGCCTCAGTTTCTCCACCTGTGCATGAGGGGCCTCTTTGGTTCCCCATGCAGCATTGCTGCGAGGGTCTGTCAGACAATCAGGAGCTTGCCTGTCTTTGTCTACTCTTTGTGGTGGGCTCCTCTGGCCCAGGCTCAGATCCGTAGCGTAGACTCAGCCCTTGGTGGTAGGAGGCAAATGAGTGTTGCTGTTGGATTCTTTCATTGTGGGAATGAGAAAGCTTTCTAATGATAGGCTTCCTAGTCAGTTTTTGAAATCTTTGGTGTTGAAGGCATTGCTACCTTGTGTAGCTTAGTTCCATGTGGAGGAATGGAGGGTACAATTCAGCATGAGTGTGAATGGGGGAGACTCTAGCTTAGAAAGTGGTGTTTCTGGGAACGTGGATTAGAGGGTGGAATGACACACCTGGTTCCTGTTTAAAATCCAGACTCATAATAGAAGACTTAAGGGATGCTTCATGAATGGATTAGTAGTGATCGCTTACTTAGGGGCCAGGGGGCCTCTTGGGAACAGGGACCTTTTGAATGACAGTAGGACTTTGGAGATTGCATGCCATTCAGAGGTGTCCCGTGGATGTTCAGGGTTCTGTTCCACCCACAGGAGAGGACCTCAGCAGGCCCATGGGCTGCTAGCCCCTTAAAATACCCTTTCCAGGCTCAAAGTAGGAGCTTTGGGGCAGCTGATGGAGGGCTGGGGTCAGTACACTTGGGCTGGTAGTAAGATGACCAGCCTTCCTCCCAAGGATGTGCAGAGCCGTCCATGAAGACAATATCCTTTTTTTTAAAAGGTGTGCATAAACCACACCTGGTTTTATGCAGCGCTGGAGTTCAGACATTCCCTACAAGCACTGTACAGCCCGAGCTCCATCCCCAGTCTGGCAGTAGGCTTCTTGTGCTGTTTGCTGAGACAGGATCCAGCCTTGGGCTACAGTTACCCTTTTCTCTGAAGACAGAAACATATACGTAGGATGGAATGGTCTTGGTAGGAGGGTGTCCTGGCCTTTTGGTCTGCGGGTTGAGTTTACCGCCTCCCCCCATACTTTGGAATGAGCATTGACTGGCAGAGGAATTTGCTGTGCTGACCACGCTTGCCTTCCCAGGGCTGGGACCACGAAGTGCAGCGCCAGGCCCAGTTCATTAGCTGCCTTTTCGTGCCCCTTTCTGCTCAGGTGTGTTACAGCCACTGTGCTGAGTGCGCTCCTTTTTTTCTAGGAGTTAAGCTGGGAGGAATTGGGTAGCCTCCTAAAGACTAGATCAGAGATGATCAGGGCTGCTGTGGCTTTGACTGGGACGTGGCTTAGCAGCTGCAGACCACAAGTGTTCTGTTCACGCTGTTGTAGTTTGGAAGTTTTTATATGTGTGTTCATGTGTGCAGGCTCATGGGGGCTTGTATGTGTAAGTTCCTGTGTGTGGAGGCCAGAGGCCAATCTTGGGAGTGGCTCCTCAGGTATTCACCTTTTCTTGAGACGTGCTCTCCTTTGGTCCTGGAGCTCTGATTGGGCTAGACTGGCCACTGAGTCACAGGAATCTGCCCAGCTCTGTTTCCCCAGCTCTCAGATCACAAGCACAAACCACTGTGCTGGACTTTTTAATGTAGGTTCTGGGGATCTGAACTCAGGTCCTTGTGTTTGTGAAGTGAACAATTACTTTTCCATCTGAGCCTTCTCTCAGTTCCAGGTTTTTTTTTCCCCTAAGTCTTTTTGTTTGTAGAGAACAAAAGAGCAGCCAGGAACCTAATGGTGGGCTGGCTGAGGGCACTGTCACGTCTTAACTGAAATATATTATTTGTGTGTAAGCAAGAAAACTGACCCGGGGGCCCTAGGTATCTGGTAAAACCCCAAAGGGTGTGTTTTGACATCCACACTGGCCCATGTCGGTATAACTTGCCATTCGATTATCTGGACACCCTTACCTTTTTCTGTTGGTGCTGTTAGGGGCAGCATCCAGCAGAGCCCTCTGGGGACATTGAGATGACATGGCTTGTTGGCCAGTGGTATGACTGACCATGAGTTGAAGGGGACTTTTGGCAGCAGAGTAAAGGTTTCTCAGAGTTCCTGTCTTCGTGGAGGAGTGGGGAGGAGGTGCCAGAGAAATTACTGATCCTGGCAATCCTTGGAGAAGTGGGTTTTACATAGTCCCCTCCCACTAAGTGTTCTTTCTGTTATTGTTGGCCTCTGAAGAAAGGCCTGCTGGGCCACACCTCTGGTTCTGTGGACATTCCTACATTTCTGTGTTCAGAGACTTCTCCGCCTGAGGCTCAGGTGCTGGGTGTGTCCAGCGGATTTAAAAAGGACTTGGTACCTGAAGGAACATAGTTTGGACTCTATAACCCGGGATTGACCAAGTCAAAATGCTTTCTGGCAGTTTGTCTTCTTTGTTCTCAAATATAACTTATTTTGAGATAGGGTCTCATGTAGCTCAGGCTGACCTCAAGCTCACTGTGTTGCCAAGAGAGGATGGATGACCTTGACTCCTGATGCCCGGCCTCTACCTCCCAAGTGCTAGCTAGCATGTGCCATCTCACCCAGGGTAGGGGTAGAGCTTTGTGCGTGGTTAAGCCCTCTCACTGTCCCTTTGTGCATAGAGAATTGTCCTGTGCACCCAGGATGCAGCTTAGATCTGTGTCAGCGTGAGTGGCTCCTTCAGACTCCTCTGGAAATGCAAGGCAGGGAGGGCTGCTGCCCCCAGGCAGGCTCCCTCCGCTCTGCAGCCTGTGTTCTGGCCCTGCCCCGGTTTCTCATGAGATGACTTTCAGAGAGGAGACAGATGTAGACCAGGTGCTTCCTCTCTGCTGCAAGGGCTGCATGCAGCTGCCCCAGGTTGCTGTGCCGCCAGGTACTTGGGGTTGTCTGCATGGCTGCCATCTAGGTGAACTGTGTGTGCACTTTCCTACTTCCTTAGAAGTCATGAAAGGATCTGGGAAACAGACAGGTGCTTCACAGTTTATCAAGTCCTGGGAAGTTCTGCTGTACTTACCTTTAAAAACTGGGAAATTCAGCGAGAGGGTCTCCCTCCTCACATCCCTCATGGAGTCTTTGCTCCCTTGTTAGACTCTGGGTGCTGGATGTGAACAGCCTGGCACTGGCCCCGCACCTGCCTCCTCCACATCAGTCCATCGGCATCACACAGCACACTGCCCGCCCCCAGCAGGAGATCGATGTGTTCTGTTTTCTTCCAGCCCCTCACAGATCAATGCTTTTGAAAATTGCTTATTAAAAACACACAGACAGGGCTGGTGAGATGGCTCGCTCAGTAGGTAAAAGCACTTGCTGCAGGAGCCTCACGACCTGAGTTCGATCCTTAGAATTCATATAAAATTGGGAGGAGAGAACAACTCTACAGTTGTCCTCTGACCACCCCCCCACATGTGCCATGACACATGACATATGTGTTAATAGTAAGTAAAACTTAAAATAACAGTGATACAAAATCACTGGCTTTACCAGGTGCCATTTAAATTTATGGAATCACAGTAACCCTAAGGGAAAAAGATATTGACAACTTATGCAGGATGATTCTTGTGACCTTGCAGCTTTGCGGTTATAACCAAACAAGTGAGTGCAGAGATCCATCTCCCAGTTAAATGCTAATCACACATTTGGAACAAGGGCCATGTCGGTATGTAAAGATCGTGCTGTGATAAGCCTGCTTGCATCTCGCTTGGAGATTAATTGGGGTTGGATCTGTACACCGTTGGCAGGAGATGGTATGTATCTAAATAGTTCCTGCAGACTCTGTCCTAAAGGCATGTTGATGGAAATGGAACAGGGATTGATTCATTGGTGGTTTTTGAGACAGGCTTGCTGTATAGACCAGGCTGGTCTCAAACTTGTGACTCTGCTGCCTTTGCCTCCTAAGTACAGCTAGGGATGGAAAGGAGATTTTTGAGGCAACTTCAGAAAGTTCAGTGAAGGTCATTTTGAACTTTTACCCTCAAAGTAAAACACGAATATTGGATCCCAGGGTTTCTCTTTGACCCCTTCTTGGGTTAAGATTATTACTCTGTTCAGTATGTCCACAATTAGCTTGTCCTTTGAACACCCTGACTTCCAAATTCTTCATGCTTTTGTGTTCAGTTGCCAACTGTAAAATCTCACAGTCATCCTGTCTTTATGATCTTAGTCAGCTACTCGCCCTACCAGTTCTGCAAGATGGAGCCAGGTCTGGAGTGGTTTGAGGGAGTGGTTATCCCAGACTCCTTCTCAGGGGAGCAGGGACTGGAGAAGGTGTGACTCTGTTTAAAGAGAAGGATGCGGGCTGGGGTACATACCATGCGGACTTGATGAAGGCTGTCTCCAAGTAGCTAGGGGACTGGGGACCTCTCAGAAGATTTATTTGGGGGCTGTGGGTTTAGGATGGGGTAATGGGACCTCAGTCCCCCTGCCCAGGTGAGCGTGGCCCTGTCGGCCATGTGCCTCTGCTGGTGCTCGTTTCCCTGTAGCAGAATGTGTGGGAATGTGAAGAAGAAACCTTTTGTGAGGGAAGTCACCTGCTAAGATCAGTATGCCATGTCACAAGTAGATTTTGAAGAGAGGAGGCCATGCTGGGGAAGAGCCTGCACGAAGAGGGCATTTTGACGACTGTACATACCCATGGATCCCATCACGTCCTTTCGTGTTCTGTTGCTTTGGAGCCCTCTGTCCTCTGTATCATCTCCCTGTTGAGAAGCTGAACCAGTGATTTTCTGTACATGCCAGGCAAGTGGCTAGAGGTGGGGTGAGGGCGCTGTGTGTACTAGGAGCTTAGGACCTGCTTTTGTTATAAGATGGGGCTCCTCACTCGGGCACTGAGGTCACTAAAGGCTGAAAGTCTGGCACCTCAGCCTTCTCTCTGTCTTCTTTACTTTGGGTCAGTCACTTGACTACATGTAGGCCTGTTGGTCATCTGACTATCTGCCTAAACCCGGAAGCCTGACTTATCTCATCCCTTGCAAGGCTGAAGAACCTAGAACAACTTGTGGTATTGTCACTGAAGAGTCTCTAGGCACTGTCTAAGCCGGCAGTCACCATGGATTCTGGGAGCAGTGAAATCTCGGGGATAGATTATCCCAATGTGGAAACTAAGGCTTCACCCCAGTCTCCCATCAAGACCAGACATCACTTGTGGGAGACTTCTCTATCAGTGTTGAGGTAAGGACCAAGCAGACCACAATCACCCTAAGACTGTTTACTTACATACCTCAGGCTGGGGAGGTGGCTTAGTGGGTAAAGATACTCACCACCAAGCTTAGAGACCTGAGTTCAATCCCTGGAATCCACATAGCTGACAGAGAGAACTAACTTCCAGAATTTGCTCTCTGACCTCCAGGTCATCAGAAGCACTTGCACACCCCTTCACCCCAATAAATAAATGTAAAAAATCCATATCCCTCTTGTATTTGCCCAGTTCTTCCTCTCTTTAAGCCCTGAGCTGAAGTCGCTGTCCCAGAGGTGAGCTGAGACACTCGTTCTCCCCTTCCGCCTTGTTCGTCATTGTTCTTGCACTGGGGCTGGAGGGAGTGCTCAGTGGTTAGAGCATTTGCTGCTGGCCAGGCAGAGTGGCACACACCCCAGCCCTAGGGAAGCAGAGGAAGCAGATTTCTGTGAGTTAGAGGCCTGTGTGGTCTACATACAGAGTTTCAAGGCAGCCAGGGCTATAGAGAGAGACCCTGCCTCTAAAACGCACTTGCTAGGTGCTCTTGCAGAGGACCTAATTTCAGTTCCCAGCGCCCAACTTGGGTGGCTCACAATCACCACAGACCCAGTTCCAGGGGATTTGATGGCCTCTGAGGGCACCTGCATGCATGTGTACATATCTCCCCACAGACACACACACGTACGTTTGTGTAATTACAAATAAAAATAATCTTTTCACTTTTACTCTTCCATTTGATTTCTGGGCAAGTGGCGGGACCTAATTTATTGGGAAGTCTCAAATTTGGGATGCTTGCCTAGAACTCTTGTTACAGTTGGGCATATCACCAGATAACCCCTGTGTGTGCTGAAGAATTTGAAATAGACAGCCCTGTTCCAGCACTTGGTGAAGGACTGAGAGAGGAGTACAGGAGGAGCCATACCCCTCCTCCAGATTCCGTAGCTTTTAGAGTGGGCTTTCTGAGCACTGAGCACAGCTTCGTAACTGTATGGAGAGTTTGCCCCATGAAATCGCCACAGCTGGTTTATGAGTAGGAGCGCTGACTAGAAGGTGGGTTGTGAGGTGAAAAGTGTTGGCAGTAAGACAGATTCTGATCCTCCATGCCATCAAGTAGTTTAAGTCAACTTAATGTCTTGTTGCATAAGGCTGTTTAATGACAAGGGACATTAAATATAAAAATTTTCTTGCTGACCAGCATATATGATCTCAGTTTCTCAGGAAAGTACGCATACTGGTAGCAAAAGACTACATTAAACATTTACTGCGGCTATTAGCAGCAGATATATGTAATTATCTTTTCTTTTGCTTTCTATATTTTTTGAAGGGAATGTACTAATTTTGTAAGAGAAAAACCCAAGCTATTAATATATTAGAATGAGTTCTGTGTGGCTGTTAACAATCAGTCTTTCTAGTCTGGGTTGGTGTCTTCCCCTGTGTAATCTTCCTTTTTCTTCTTTTGAGTGTATTTAAAGTGTTTCAAAGACAACTAATTAGCAACTTTACTAGCCACCTATAGTGTCTAATAAATGTTTTTGATACCTATAAAAAGCACTTGTGATCTAGTTGTCTACGTTTAATCTGTAGGCAGATTCCTTTTAGTATTTGTTTGTTGATGTTTAGGCACTAGATTTTTGGAAACTTTTGAGTGTCTTCTCTCCTTTCAGCTTGTTACTTAGAATTCCATTTACACACATTGTCAGAAGCACCAGCCTTAATCAGGAGCCCCTGCCCTGCTTTCATGTGCATCCTTTAACCCCATAGATGCCTTCCCTGTGATGTTACCTTCGGGATACCAAGGTGAAAGGGCGCATCTCTCCAAGTTGCTACTAAGCCTAGACTTTTGGCATTGACTCGAAAATAACACAGTAGCCCTCTCTTATCTCTGAGAGCACAGACATCTTCACTTAGAAAATTCCATGTGTCGTCTTCTTTATAATCACCAGCCCTTTGCTACCATGCTCTTTGACATTTACATTAAAAATAAAAATTAGCTAATTTGTAAGTTATAAGGTCTTAAAAAATGGTTCATTCCTCTTTCATGCCTATGAATGGTTCTATTAAAATTCTGAAATGGCTTATTAAATTAAATGCAGTGTCAAAGGCTAATTGTCTCTCGGTGAATTAGCCTACGTGATGTAGAAAGGCCTGGCTTAAGCGTTCCCTTTGAGTAGCAGTTCTGAGGTCCATTTGTCAAATCTGTCCATTCACAGTGTTTGGAGATGAACTATCTACAGACTGTGGGGTTCCCTCTGTGAGTGGCCTCAAGGAGGCCTCTGCAATTAGGCAGAGACTCTAAACTGGGCAAAGCCTGGAGAATAAGTAACTGTGGAGTATTTGGCTCCTAAGCAGGATATTATGTATAGTCTTCCACATTCCCCTGAGGCTCAAGAGACATTGCTAAAGAGGGGGTGCTGTGAAACGCTGTCTTCTAGATGTGATCTTGTCTGTTGTCTGCCACTGCACTCTGAGCTCACTGCAGCTTTGTGGTTACTGCATGAGTCCCACACAGGAACGGGTCTTCATTGCGACATGGCGGGGGGTGTTCATGGGGCTCACTGATGTCTCTGAGCCAAAAGCAAAAGGTAGCAAACTTTGGTAGGAGGGAGATTGTGGGGAAAAGATGGTTTCTGCAGGACAGAGGGAGGGCGGGAGAGGGAATGGGGGATGAAGTGCTCAAGTTTAGTCTGTACATGTCTGACATTAGAGAACTAAAAGTACACAATGTACCAGCGACATAGTCAGTGTTCTACATGAACTTCCTGGCGTCACATGTGTGACTCTCAAGTGTGTGGTTGGAGTGGCAGAGTCTGGCATGGCATCATCTCAGGTCAGCAAGCAGCAGCCGTCCCTGACTCTGGACAGAGGCAGTGGGTACCCGAGAAGCCTGTAGCCATGTGCTGTCACTGGAGAATCCGTAGTACTGTGTTCCCACCCTGCCCTTTTTCTCCTAACGTGAGAAACCATATCTCACAAGTCGGTGTAACCTCGGTAGCATGAGTAGAGTGTGAGGGTGACGTCACTCCCCATCATTGTCGGGACACTGAGGTGACCCCATAGTTCAGTCTGAGCGCCGGGCTCCCAGATTCCCACTTACACGGGGATGGTGTGCCTGAGGGGAGAACTCGAGAGCTTCTGGTGACAGTGCCAAGTGCTGTGCTTGGTGCCTGGCACAGTGCAGGCTCTGGGTTACTCAGCTAAGTCTCCTGCGTCTTCAGGATCATCCGCCAGTGCTGAGAGTGTGGTCGTTCAGGCTGGATGCTATGCGCTGTGCGGAGAATGCTGGGAGTTCACGGCAGCTGGGAAGGAGAGCCAAGTTAATGTTTCCAAGTCTGTCCATATTGTGTTCAAGGGTGACAGTCCCTGTGATTGGTGCTAGTGAATGTCAGGACACAGGCTTGGAGAAGCTTGCTTGACCCTTGCTGGGAATGGCCCTTTTGCTTGGCTACCTGGAAAGCCCCCTTCACCTTTCAGCTGTGGGTAGACAGAGTCTGCAGAAGGGCTTGGTTTCCCCTGAATGCATTTGGTTCCTGTGTAGCACTGGGTGGACTTATCTTAAGAGCACCATTCTCTAACTCTAACCCTTAACCCTAACCATAGCCATAACCCCGACCCTAACTAACCCTAATATCCCTGATATTAACCCTAACCTTAATCCTAACCCAGCCATAGTCATTATCTCAGACCATAATGCTAACGATAACCCCTGACCTTAACCTCTAACCCTAATCATAACCCCTGACCCTAATCACATCACTAATCCTAACCCAACCATAGCAATAACCCCTGACCTTCATTTTAACCATAACCACAATCCTGACCCCTAACCCTAGCCGCCCCAACCTTAGGCCAACCTTATCCGACCCCTAACCCAGAAGTACCCCTTGCTCTCTGTATCCGTTAGGCTCGGGTCCCCTGCAGCAGTCCTCTGGCGGTCAGCGGTCCTGCTCTTTCTTCCCTGGTCCTCTTGTACCCTGTCCTTTATCTTTCCTCTTCATCTTATCTATGAAGATGGCGTTCTAGACGGGCCATCAGTAGGAAAGTGGCCACTTTCAGTTAATGCAATGATGTCGGCAGTGCAAACTGCATTAAAAAATGCAGTCTCCCCCCCCAATCTCGATGGCCACAGCTCACGTGCTCAGGGGTCACGTGCAGCTGGTTGCTTTCATGACTGCACAAGGCTCCCTTGTTTGCTAGTCACCCTCTATAGTCTCTCCCGGCTTTGGGCTTCTGGATAAATTCCATGCTTTATTCTTCACACATCCAGGGATGGCGCTCTCATGCTTAAAACCCCAAAGTAGATGTGTGCTCCCTGCAGGGCCAGTAGGTTCCCAGTGCTTCCTGCAGCCACACTCCTGCCCCTCTAGTTGAAGTCTCCTCAGATGTGCCTGTGCCTTGTTATCCCAGTGGTGACACGTCCTCGCTGCCAAGCAGGGCTCCCTTTTCAGCTGGGCTTTCCCTGATGGCTTCCTAGGGGTCTTTAAATGTTCCTTTTTCTACTCCCTCAAAAATAATTGTTGTAAGATTCTAGCACTCCGCACATTTTTGAAGTGACACCCAATACTTTCATCACACACTCAAATAACTTATTTTTGTCCCTGGACATGGGAGCCATTGAAGCTAATATGGGAACGATGTGAGCATTGCCTTAGTGGGGATCTTTCCTCACAGTATAGTTTGGGAGAATTGATTTGAACTGCCTGATTGTGGAGAATATCAATAAATGCCACAAAGCTGTCACCTGTGCTACGTCTGGTGTGGTGTGAATTTTTGGTATTGTGGGGGAAATTCCGGGTCTATTTAAAAGCTCTTCATCATTAGCCACTTGCCTCTGGCCCTTCTTGACTCCAGGCATCCCCACACAGGCCATGTTTGCCAGGTAGACATGTGCCTTACACAGGGATGGTGCCCTTGGGCTTCCGGCCAGGCTGACAATTAAAGGCTTGCAGTGGTCAAGGTTTGGCATATCTTTATGGGAAGCCCTGGAAGTTTGTAACCATGCTGCAGTGCATTGTGGGATTTTGGTGGGAAGGAAAGGATTCCCACCTGTTCTTCCGAAGTCTTTGCACATGGAGGGTCAGGGTCCTTGGTTCCTCAGGCTGATTGCTCAGTTGGGAGACCAGCTGTAAGGCAGTTTTTTTTTTCTGTCCTTCCTCTCCCTTGGAGGTATCATGGGCCCACTGTAGAAGCCTGTAGAAGCTCTCTAACTTAGGATATTATCTCTTATAAAATTGTACAACCTGATAGTCATAGGCAAACAAAATAAAATATAATTAAAAATTAATACAAAATGTCAGTTATGTCACCCCAGTATCACAGACCCTGAATCTCTTATACTGGAAGCTCCTTCTTCTGGTAGTGTGTGTGTGTGTGCGCGCGCGCGCGTGCTCATGGCACGTGCTTGCATGTATAAGGTACAAGTAGAGTGAGTATTGGTGAGTGTTATTCTCTAAGCATAGCATCCCTAACCTTCACACCTGTGCTTCCAAGATGCTCAGGAGACTAGGCCTGTTGCCTTCCCTCATGGGAGGAGGGAGGGGGTTGTTAGATGCCCAGGAGACTGGGCCTGTTGCCTTCCCTCATGGGAGGGAGGAAGGGGTTGTTAGACCCTCACATGAGACTTCAGCTGCTCTTTCTGGTCAGTTGTGTGTGAGTCCACTCTAATTCCACATGCCTTGAGATCTTGGGAGAGCCAGAGTATTTAGAGTATGAACAGATAACAGAGGGGAGAGGGCAGACCAGGTCCATACAGCTCCGGGGAAGTTGTCGTCTCTGCTGGAGTGAGGCCTTTCAGTGGTGTGACCGCTTTAGGGTGGGTCACCCCACTCTCTATGAGCCCCCCAAGGTGGACCTTGGTAGGCCTGTACTTCTATTTGACATTGGAATCCTAATA
Source organism: Ondatra zibethicus (assembly GCA_004026605.1). Classification (NCBI taxonomy): domain Eukaryota; kingdom Metazoa; phylum Chordata; class Mammalia; order Rodentia; family Cricetidae; genus Ondatra; species Ondatra zibethicus. The sequence goes on from PVIU01005921.1 coordinate 47,087, forward strand.
AAAGGGTGTGAACAAAAATGCCACAGAAGTGGTTTTTGCTCATTGCTTTGAGGTCACCGTTCCTGCTGTCAGCGTCGCTCCTCTGCTCTCCGAGGGCCGCTTGAGGAAGGGTATGTGTGCCCGGCACAGACTTGTGCCAGAGTCTGGCAGAACACTGCCTCTGTACAAGCAAGGCCCAAGGGTTTTCTTTCTGCTCCCAAGAGCATTGACCGCGCAGCTTATATCTGATAAGTCTGAAGCAGACACCAGGGGAAGTCTTTCTTATCTGCCGTAAGAGGAGCCCAGGAAGACAAACAGTTGCCAGTGGCTTGTTGGATGTTCTTGGGCATGCACTTATGTGGAACAGGGCAAGATTGCCCAGCAGTAGGCATCTAGCCTGTGACACCAGACAGAAATCCTGGCAGGGGAGACCTGGGCCTTACTAGGAGCTGCTGGCAGAGTGTGCTTGCTGCACCTCTGGCCAGTGCTGTGCTGGGACCCGAGGCAGGGAAGCTCTGCCCTGCGTGCTGTCAATGAAACCAACCAGCTGCTTCCTCTGGTGACCACATGGGAGTTGTCCACCACAGACTGGATTTCCCCAGATCTGGTCACACATGCTGGGGATAGAGTACAGAACATAGTGCAACTTCCTGCATGGATAAAAATGTCCCTGGCCACAGTTCTTACAGACAGAGCTTGTCTGATCAGCTGTCAACTCTGCAGCCTCAGCTCGCCTGCCAAGGGGCATAGTTGATAAGGGCACAGGGATGTCGATGCCAGGAGTAGGCTGGTGGATCGTGCACCACGGTCAGACTGAGCCACTGACGTCACAGGCTGGGGGGGTGCTTGCAGAATCTGCTGTGTGACCACAGCTATCCCAGTGGAAGAGTCAGCTCACTAAAGAGCTGTCAGCTCTAATGTGTGACCCCCCAGCCCCTGGGCTGTTAATTTACCCAGTGTACAGTTTGAATCTGAAGCCCCATTCTGCTGCACCCCAGGGCTTAAAGCACATTTCTCTGTCCTGTTTCTGAGCATCCTCTGTTTTTTTTTTTTTTTTTTGGTAAGGGAAGCAATGCGATCAGAGCTAGTAGATTTTGGGGTCATCAAAGACATTGCTCAATAAGGTTAACTACAGAATTAAAAGGACTACAGGTGTCTCTGAGTTGGCTGCAAGCTGTGCTTTAAAGGAACAGTGCCACACAGAGCAATCTTGGCCTTGTGAGCCAGATGTGGGCAGCCTGAGGTCAAGGCCTCACTGGAAGGCACAGAGCTTGGCTATGCTCTCTGAGGTCAAGGTATAGCCTTAGCTGCACATGAAGTTCTCACATGTGGGCTCAGCTCCACAGGGAGTTCCCACTCTGCCTGACTTTGCTCAAGCCTCCACTTTCCCTGCACAGCCCACAATAGCCTTTACTACTGGACTGTGAAAAGCAGTGGCCTGCTTGTTATGACTGCCACATCAAGTCTTGCCACCTCTTCAGGCTGAAGTCGGGCCTCAAGTGCCACCACCAAGGTGTTGGTCCCAGGCCTATGACCCTCCAGTACCTCTACCTTACTCCTTTTCTTCCTGTCCCCAGATTGCTTCTCCTGTGGCCTCCCTCCTTGCCCCATTTCTGCTTGGCCATCTCTGATTACTATCCACTTCTCTGCATGTGCTGGTCACACCTTAGTGTTGGCACCTATTAAATCAGCCATAATGGGGTCAGGGAACAAGCCAGTGTTCTAGCTGACATACATCAGGGCTCTGCTTGCCAGCTCAGTTCCTGTGTGTCTCATGTGACCAGCACATCACATGGAATCTCTGAGTGGCCATTCTGGAAGCAGCTCAGTAGCCAGCTTTCCCATGAGCAGATCCTGGTATAAGCTCAGGTACACCAGTTGTGTGTGGGTGGGTGTGTGGTGTGTGTGTTGGGGGGTTGCTTTCACCTTTTAACTTTAGTTGCCTCGTAGGTTTAATATTTATTAGCTCGAGTGTTCATCCGGGAGCTGAAATTGATAATTGCCATCACAGCTATTGGGGTATCTAGGGTACTTGGTAAGTCTCAGTCTCTTTTCCTACCCTAGCTTTGACAGGAGCTATAGAGGATCAGTTGAGGCCCCATGCTCCTTGTCTCTCATTGGCTGTTGACAGAGGAAGCTGGAGGGCACAGCTTGCCTCTACTGACAGTCTCAGAATGAGGCCCCCTACTCATAGTTCCAGGCCTAGGGCTGCCCTTGAGGAGGTGAGTTAGGCCATCTTCTAGTAGGACAGTGACAGAACCCACATTAGCCACAGGGAGCCTCTCCCAGGTGGGAAGAGCGTCTCACTGATAGCGCTCTGGTTGAAACAGCCTCTTCCTAGCTTCTCAGTATGGGTGGTGGACGCTGCGGCTTCAGCACTGCAGCCCAGAGAAGCTGCCACAGGTGTGCTGAACTCACTCGGCCTGCCTTGTGTGTGTCTTGTGACTTCTAGGGAGATAGAAAGAGATGCCTATCTATGGCAGATAGGGAAGGCAGACCAAAGAAAAGATTTTCTCCAAGTTAAACTTGGGAACCCAGTAGCCACTCAGAGGCCTCCTCACCCCTAGGATGTCCCACTCCAGTGGATTGTTTACGGTTTGGTGGTGATTGGAACTGCCAGATGAAGATCTTGTGATCCCCATGAGCCATCCCACTCCCTCCAGGAGAGAATGCTAGCTATCTGGCCTGCTGGAGCATTAGCACAACTATGCTGCTCTGAGATAACTGTGGTCACTCCCAGCCCAGAAGCAACATTTCAGATACGCAAAATGGTTCTGCCCTTATCTTCTGGAGTGTTTCTAGGAGGCTCCATTGCCTGAATGGATGCGGGAATGAGTGTAGACCTTCCTTGCGTGGGACCTGAGCTGCCCTGCTGGCCTCAGTCGGGGTCCTGGGCTTCTCTGCAGGGTTTGAGCTCTGCCTTGGAGCCGCCCTCAGCTGGTGTCAGCTGGGCTGTGTGCTCCCAGTCGTCTTCCACGGAGGACTCCGTGTCGGAAGATCCTCCCAGCTGTAGTCTTCCTGCTGATTTCTGCTGTTTACTGAGGGAAAGGGAGGATTCCAGGGCGGGAGCAAGGAAGGAGGTCAGAATATACAGTATTGTCAGGGCCTGCACGGACCTACCTCCTCACCCACGGCGGCCTCACCTGAGTCCTGCTTGGCCCTAGGATTGAGCTTCCCTGGCTTCCTAAGCCTTCTTTGTCCAGCCACCACCATGTTCAGTTTAAAGCCTGTGGCTGACCAACCTTTCTAGAAGTAGCCTTAAGGTTGCCCTAGTGAGTGGGAGCAGCTTAGAGAGCCTCCAGTGAAGTGAGGGAGTGGGCCCAGGAAAGCTTCAGTCGTCGGGGATACAGCTTTATGATTTATTTATTTGGTTTTATGTTGGGCTTGAATATTCTAGTTTTGGAGACACTATGCGGTTATGGCTGGCCTGAAACTTAACAGTGATCCTCCTGCCTCTGCTTCCTAAGTGCTTGGCAGTTCTGCTGAACTCCACATATCTCAATCTAGCCTCAGTGAAAACTAGTTTTTTTCTTTTGAGGAACAAAAGCTCAAATTCCAAATGTTTGTAAGAGCCCATCGTTCTCCAAGGAGCAGGGGAAGATGGCTGTTCACCTCGCAGACGGATTGCAGGTATTCCCCAGCTGGAGGGTTCCCCTGGCAGAAGTCAGTGCTGACAGTCGGGCTCAGGGGCAGCCTGTGTCTGTGGAATGGGGTGAGCAGGGCTTGAGGAAGGTGACAGCTGAAAAGAACCAGGAGCTTCCTGGCGGCAGAGACAGTGGGGCAGCCGGGGGTGGTGGCTTCTGCCCTTCACCTGCCCTTGCTCTCTCTAATGGTGGGTGCCTGAGAGAGGCCGTCTTCCAGCATTATCTTCAGATGTAGTCAGAGGCACCAAGCTGAGTTGTTTAATTTTTCAGCCAGTGTGTGTGAGTAAAGCTAGCTCAGGCCCAAGACTTGGCACTTTCTGTGCTAGACGTCAGACAAGATAGGGTTAAGTGTCAGTGTGGAAAGATCTAGTGTCTGAGAAACTGGACCCCGGGACCTTGCTTGCTGCCCACCTGGCAGGGTTCATCATGCAAAAGGTGAGGGGCCCTTGGGAGGATGGGGGTCAGGTAGAGCCTGGGAAGTGTAGTGTTTGTCCCAGGCTCACCTGGGCCCAGCGACTGGTGCCCTTCTAGGTGCCCCTGTATCCTCTGAAATCTTCTCAAGCCAGGCTGCCCATGAGAATCAGCAGGCACGCGAGAGGCTGATCTGTCACACTGTCCTGTGGCTGTTGTGGCCCATGATCGTCCAGCCGTCTGGGAAGTGCATGTGCCCTTAGGTGAGGACTCCGGACACCTCCTATCTGGGGCTTGCTCCCTGTGTTCTGTTCCGCTACTCTCTGTAGTATTGACACTCTATATGGTGTCAGGGACTGGAAGTTAAAAACAGTTCCATGATGCTAGATTATTTCAGGAGAGGTTTCGACTAGCTCCAAGATGGTGTGTGTTAAATTTAGGAGTCTTGGGCTATTTGGGGCTGGGAAAGCTTTTATGGAAAATTAGTGCTGAGATTTTTTTTCCCCTAAAACCTCAAAACGGGGCAGCGTGAGACTTGAGACAGGGTGAAAGAGCGCTGGCCAGTGCTGCCCAAGGCCTTTGGCCCAGCTTCTTCCCACAGTCTCCCTCTACTGCTGGGAGCTCCCTGATGAGATGGTTCGCTCCCATGCAGCCCCTCTCCTGCCCATGGATCGCCTTAGCTGCTGTCCAGGTCTTATGTTATCAGCTCTGTGGGATCTGTCAGAGTCACCTAGTAAGTCCTTTCTCGTTGGCAGAAGGCAGGAATGAGGTCACAGGAAGGCTGGAGAGGAGCTGGAGTGTGGGCTTGGCCAGGGTCAGATGGTTCTTTTTCTCTGCCAGTTAAAGAATTAGAAGACAGGGACAATCTGAAGCAGTGCAACAGCATCAATGAGCTGAAGAAAGGTGCTTATTGAGGGTGAGCAAACATGCGCACAAGGAACACACGGAGAAAAAGACCCGCTGCTTTGCAGGGACCAGCACTCAAAAAATAAACAAACGAAACAAAACAAAAGTTAAGTCAGTTTTGAGGGCAAAGCCTGAATATTTGTTTTTAGTCTCTTAAGAGTTTTCGTCCCCCTAATTTAGGGTGGTCGTTTGAAGAAAGTTGGGATGATTGATTGGTCCACACTGCTGTCTATCATGTCCTGTCCAGCATTGAACTTGTTGAGCCAGTGCATCAGCAGGGGGCCTGCTGGTGGACCCCAAGGCTACAAGACCTTCCTCTTGAGCTTCTAGGCTTTTGTCTCAAGTCAGGAGGGTGAGGTAGAAGCCCACCCTCTTGGAAATTCACCACCTTTGTTGTATAGCACGGCTCCTCTCCATATTTGCCTTCCAGGAATCTGCCAATCAGTGCCTGACACACATGGTCTCTGGAGGTCCTGTGTCCTGAGTGCCTGAGTTGGCGGAGTTGTTGGCATACTTTGTGCTGTGGAGATGGCCCGTGGACCTGAGTGCGGTGGCGGTCCTCTGTGTACCTGCCTTGCTGAAACCTGGTTTTTCCAAAGATCCATGCCACTCTGTGAATCCGGCTTCTTTGACAAGATCTTCTTTGTGGGACATCTTCATTCTGTTCTGTGCACTGCTGAGATTTTTGTCTCTTCATTTGACAACTTGCTAGGCAGTTCTTGCCATTCTGCTGACTTTGGAGATGCCTAGCAACGTTTTACAGTTTGGACAATTTCTAATCACTTTAATGAAACCATAATAAATCATTTTATGAAGAGCACCCTGGGGACGGGAACTCTGAGCTGGGTTTTGGGTTCCTCGCACTGCAGAGCTCTGCTTTTTAATGCGATGCAGTCTTGGATACAGTCTAAGCAGGAGGTGCCTAAAGAAAGTCCTGCTGGACCCAGCACCTTGTGCACTCAGAGCACAGCCTCTGTGTGCTGCCTGGCTATTTCCCAGCCTCTGTCTCAGGCTGGACTCAGAAGCATGGGGCTGACAGCCTCATTTTACATTATGAAGACAGCTCAGAGGGAATAGGATATCTGGCGCAGTACTGGCAGAGAAAAGAGCCCCAACTTTCTCACTGTTGCTTTGGAGTTTGCCTGGCTGACAGAAGGTGCAGTAACTCCCACCACCAGGGTCCTGCATGGACTTGTTGAGCAAGGCGGACTGCTGCCCAATTCCTGAGCAGTGAGTTGGGTGTAGCCAGTCCAGGCAACAGTCTGCAATTACCTGGGCATGTGCAGTGGGCCAGCCACTGTTGGCACAGGATTTCCCGAGGTTAGAAGCTAAATCCCAAGGAACCGGTTTTCCTCATTTCCACTGGTCCTGATTAATTTGTTTCCATTTTCTAGTTACATGACAGAAAGACATTTTTAAAAACTTCCCTCCCCCCTCCTTTCCTTCCTGTAAACTAAATCTTGAAATAATAGTGTTTAGTTTTATTTTATATTGATTAATCTTTTTGGTTTCCTAAAGTCCTCTAAGGAAAGATTGGAAAGGCTCTGGATTGCCTTTATGAAAACAGAGTATCTTTTATTAATTCTTTGACAATTTCATTTATGTAAACCATATATCTTGATCACACCTATCCTCAATGCCCCCGCCCACTCCTCAGGCACTCCCAGTGTGCTTCCCTCATGTCCTTTCCCTTAAATATTTCAATTCATTAATTTCAAATGTATCTTATGTGTTTGCGCCCGTGTGTGGGTACTCACACATGAGTGCAGATACCTGCAGAGGCCAGAGAAGTGTGCTCCCTGATCCTCCCGGAGCTGTAGTTACAGATGGGTGTGAGCTGCCCAGTGGTGGATTCTGGGAACCAGATTTGGTCTTCTGTAAGAGTAGTGCATGCTCTAACTGCTGCGATGGAGGCAACCCTGCATGCACTTTCCCACACCTTTTAAAAATAGCCTACTAAGTTGAGTTAGTGCTGCCTGCTGGGACGTTCACTGATCCTTTGACCTGGTCTTGTCAGGTAAGTACAGCTGCAACAAAAGTCCTAGGTGCAGTGACTGTACCTTGTCCAGAAGACAGTATTCCACAGCCTGCTCCCCATCCTCTGGGACTTAGATTTTGTCCACTCCCATCTTCTGTGTTGTTCCTTACTTGGGTGGGATGTATGTTGAGATAGATGTCCTATTTCAGGCCCACCCAATAGGCACTTATTCCCAGCACTTTGATCAGTTACAAGTCTTGGCATTGAGTGCTGCCCACTCAGAGAGAAACAACGCTGGTCAAGGTTGAGGAGAGACTAATCTATGGATATAAACATAAGTTTTTTTGTTTTGTTTTGTTTTTTTTTTGTTTTTTGTTTTTCTAGACAGGGTTTCTCTGTGGCTTTGGAACCTGTCCTGGAACTAGCTCTTGTAGACCAGGCTGGCCTCGAACTCACAGAGATCTGCCTGCCTCTGCCTCCCGAGTGCTGGGGTTAAAGGCGTGCGCCACCATCGCCCGGCAAATATAAGTATTTAAAAAGCAGTCTGATAATTTGTCATTTGCCAAAGTAACTTTAATAGGTTGCCCTCTAAGGCAAGTGACCTCTTGAGTTGTGCTTCTGACTAGGTTTAAGTTCCTTCCTGTGGCTGTGGAGCAGGGATCAAATCCAAACCTTTGTGCACTGTTGGTTGTCACCTTTGTGCCACTGTTGCGCCAGTGGGCACATTTGCCGGGCAGGTTAGTACTGTAGCATGCAGGGCCCAGTGCTGGGTAAGACCATTGATGCACCCCTGCCCCCCCTCTCCCTGAGTAGCACTTCCCAGCATACTGGGAAAGTTAGTGTAGTAGGAAGAAATTTTCAAGTCAGTTCAAGGTTGAGTTTTCTATGTCCCGCAGCAGGCTCTCACTATCTAGTCTAGTGGGCAACCAAGAGCAATGGCAATAAATAGTATGTATTGTGTTAGGGACCTTTGCTACTTCTCTGACCAGCCCGGAACTGGGATTTTCACTTAATAACCCATGTCTTCTGGGGAGGGGGGTGGAATCTTTCCATTTTTTGTGTGTTGTTTGTTTGTTTTTAGTTCTAGAAGACTCTCCAGTTAACCTTTAAATTAATAATGAGCCTTCCTTTTGTATGTGTGTACAGTATGTCCCTGTGTGGTGTTTTGTGTAAGAGTCCAAATGGAGGCCAAAGGTCAGTCTTAGGTGTCCTTTTATGGCTCCCCAGCTTTTAGCCTTATCTTTTGAGATGGGTAAGCTCCCGGGTTTATCTGGAGCTCACTCTTTCAGCTCGACGGGTTGGCAGGGCACGTGCAGGACCCAGTGGGGCTCACAGGCACAGGCTTGCATATGGGTGTGGGGATTGAAACTCAGGTCCTTGTGGCTGCTCAGCAGGCACTGTACCCACAGAGCTATCTCCCTGGTCCAACATTCCATTGCTGTTGTTTTTTTTAAATTTTTTTTATGAGTTTTTTCTTAGCCTCTGGTGTCTGAAGGCCAGGATCTATTGGATGCCTTAGGAGTCAGCTTTTATTTTCACAAATAAACCAGAACTATTTTCATTTGTAGCTGGCAGACTGGATGTATAATAAAACACATTAAAAAAAAAGAGGTGAATGTTTCAGGTAAATCTTCTCCCTTCCAAATAAGAGCCTTTGAGAAGCCAGCGGCAGGTGGCCCTGCTCCACCACACCAGTCTAGAAAAGTCCACCTCTGGAGACGCAGCTGCCAGTCACTGCTCCAACAGGAGGGCAGAGCAAATGTGTCCTGGCTGCTCATTCCTCAGTGACTTCTGTCTGCCCGGCTTCCCGTTTTAATTCTGGCAGTAAGCGTCTGTGAATGTCTGCTAAATATTCCTCTTGCTATCAGACAGCCTCCAGTCAGACTGCGTGCACGCATGAGAACGAAGAATTTTATGTTCCCTCCCTCCCTTCTCCCTGGTGTTTTCCTTCAGTAGCCAGTTCCTGGGAATAGTCTTTGGGCAGCAGTGGAGGGAAAGGGACACAGGACTCAGTCCCTGGAGCAGCACCTGTGGCCTGTGACAGGTGGCCCTTAGAGTCTGGGGTTCTTGTCATTTCAGCTGTGCTTGCACTTTGTGTGAGAGTCTGAACACCTTTTAGGAAATTAAAAGCGTGAATGTGAATTTTACAGTTCAGTCTGTAAAACACTTGCTCAGGAAGTGTGAAGACCTGAGTTTGATCATCAGGACCCAGATAAAAGCCATTGTAGCGGGAGGTGGAGACACGCAGAATCCTAAACCTAATCCTGAGTGATAGACTGTTTCAAAGAAGCTAGATGAATAGGGAACAATACCCTAGGTTGACCTCTGGTCTTCATGTGTGTATGCATGTGCACACACACTTGGAACATGAAAAGCATCCTTGTTCTTCTTGGCCCAACAGGTGGGACTAGTGTGACATCCCCTCTTTGGTAGCCCAGGGATCCAGGAGCTTCCTGGCTTTCTTAGGCTTTGTCCTGCTGTCCCCCCCTGCCCCCACCCCAGCTAAAAGAAAGCCCAGTCTGTTGGCAGCTGTCCAATGAAAGGACTTACAGACAAAAGCATCATAGCACAACACAGGCTCCCACCAGGCCAGGGTTAGGGGTCAAGCGCAGCTTTGCCTGTGGAGGATCCCTGTGAACTCAACCACATCCCTAGTCTGTGGGGGCTGTTGGCCCTGCCTGGTAGGCAGTCTGTTCAGATCTGACCACCTCTTGTCCACTGTGCAGTTACAGCAGCCTGGGGCTGGTCAGTGCAGCTCCCACAGGGGTGAGTGGAAAACTTCACCACCGCCATTGGGCAGCTTTTTAAAACCCTGCTCTGCTGTGCAGATAGCTGGATTATTTTCCAGCTTGGTCTGGGAAATGGGAAAGTCTGAAATCCTTGAGCTCCAGGCCATTGCTAACTTCACGTCACCAAATCTTCCCATTCAGGTGTTCCTGGCTATCCGTCCTGTCTCCTTTCAGGCCAGTGTTTATGGACCACGTGAAGGGGGGAGGGCGTCCTCAATCCACCCTGTTGCTTGTATTCCAGAACCAAGAACACCCCTACACACACACACACACACACACACACGCACACGCACACACACGCACGCACATACACACACGAATTACTAGGATTTTCTCTGCCAGACTTTCAGTGGGGTCAAGGTTTATTGCGTTTTTGTCTGTTGTAAACGGCATGCCTAGGAGCCCAGGCCTCCCTGTCCACTTGTGGCACCTGATGGATCTCTGTTCCGTCCTGGTTACTTCTGGTTGCCGGTCTGGAGTATGATTACCACACTGGACATAGTGTTTAACTCTGGTCTGCAGGAGCTGCAGGGGCTCATTCATGCTTTTTTTGTTTGAGGTTGAGCAGATCTTGGGAGGAAGGTGGGGAGGGACTGTTCTGTGTACCTGCTTCTAGAGGCTGGGCTCTGGCTGTGCATAGCTCCAGGCCAAGTTCTGCTTCAGGAGGTGAGATGCAGGAGTTGAACTCACATGATATCAAGTCCGCTTTCTTTTCTCTGAGCCCTGTCTTCCAGAAGACAGAATACGGACACATTTCTTTCCTCCTTTCAGCCTGGCTGTTGTGTTGCTCTCACTGAGTTAAATGTCTTTCTCTTTTGCCTGTATTGAGCTTTGGTGTAATTTGTTTACTTTTTGCACACTCAGGTTGTGTGCTAACATAAATTTCCCCTCGCCTTTTCTTGGTGTCAGTTGTTGATGCCTAGTGCTTGCAGTGGTCTAGAGACAGACAGGCTGCAGAGGCGGTCCTGAGACAGGCTGCAGAGGCAGGCAATGGTGAGACCCTGGGAGCAGAGGGGAGAGTTGGCAGGGAGCGGTTTATGACTATTCTTGTTACCATAACCAGATACGGACTGATGCAACTTAAAGGAGTAAGGATTTGCTTTTGCTCACAGTTTGAGGGCGTTCCATCACGGGAGAAGGCCTGGCAGCAGGAGCACACAGCTGCTTGTTTACATTGCAGTGGACAGGAAGGGGGCTGGGGCTATAAACCTCAAGGCCTACATCCTAGGAATCTACTTCCTCCTACTAGGCCCCACCTCTTAAAGGTTCCACAAGCCGCCTACCCACAACAAAGCCATCAGCTGGAGACCTAGTGTTCAAACTCCCAAACCTGTAGGAGATATTTCACAGCAACACCACAGCGGGACATGAGGTGACCTGTCCCATTGCATGGTCTCTAGCTAAGGTGTCCAGGGGTCTCAGCTCCCTTGTGAGGCAGAAGACAGGAGAGTGGGGTGTGGTAAGTGTCTGAGTCACATGCATCCTCATGGACTCAGGACACCGCTTAGAGAAAGCCTTTGCTGGCAGCAGCCTGAATGTGTGTGGTGTCTCTGTCGCCCCCATATGTCCCACAACAGGAAGCACCCTGGCCGTGCAAGCATTGCCTCAGGAAGTAGAACTGCCTTTCCTTTGGAGGTGATAATGAGAAATGATTTCTTTTCTCACGCTTGTGCCTCATGCAGCTCACTTTGATGAGCAGGTGAAGGCACTCATCCATCACCCATTCCTTGGACTCAGGAGACCTCATTTCTCCTGAGAGAAATTCACATAGTAAAGTTGTTTTCCCTGGAAAACATCCAAGCTAGGGACCACGTGGAAAACAAGCCTGTGCCCACACGAGTGTCTGGTGACAGCTGAGCTTTTCACCAGCCATGCAGAAGATGTTTTCTAGAACTTGTCTCATCCTCCGGGTTCCAATTATTGTGATCTCTCCTCCTTCCCCAGACTCCAGCGTGGAGAAAGGAGACTGGGGGAGGTGGGGGAATCCCTGCATAGAGAAGCCTAAGCGACTCTTGCTATGGTAATTAATTGGCAGGAAAATCAATAATTGAGTGAGAAGTCTCTCAGTCAGTGGTGACAGAAGACTGCGCAGTGAGATGCTCGTGAACTTGGGAGATGACACTAGAATCAGGGAGCTAATTGGATGAATTTACATACTGCATGCTTCTGTAGTGTCCTGCCCTGCTAGTCAGTCAGGAAATCCATGGGAGACGCACAGAGACGCAAATGTACAAACCTCTTAACTGTTTGATCCTCGGGAGGAGCCTTAGTGAATATATCTGACGTCATGAGTTAAAAAGGGACCACCTTTTGCATCGTCAGCCTAATGATGAGGCAGTGTTAGCTCCCTTTCTTCCTTCACAGATCCAACTCTTCCCCATTTATCTGCCCCTCTGTGCTTTCTCATGGGAGCTGCTGTCTTAATGCTGTTGTTTGTAGATACTGACTCTGAGCCAACTTAATCCCAGGGTTTTTATTGTAGTTTGATTTTTTTTCCTTACAAATTATTGAGGCCCTCAAAGACGTTTATGTGAGTTCTGTCAGTAGCCATCATATTGGAAATAATAGGCAGATGACTGTAGAAATCACTGTTTAGGCACAAGGGAAGGCTGAGACTAGCTCAGAGGCAGAACACTTGCACAAAGTCCTGGTTCCATTCCCTGCGCTGCAAACCCAGCGAGGCTGGTACCAGCCAGGGTCCAGGGGGATGGGTACTTTTCTACTTTTTGCATAGGAAGTGTACCATTTCCCTTGAAGACAGACACTTCATTCCTTTTCCTTAAACTGTTCCAGCCATGGCCTCATCGGGTAAATACTCAGGTTAGTTTGCTCTCAAGTGGCAGATGTATCCTGGGAGAAAGTAACTCCCTGGCTCCCAGGTCTGTCCCAAGGTGTGGTCCCTTGGGTGACATCAGGATGCTGAAGGAAGGCACCTTCGGCCAGCAAAGTAATAGTAGGTACATGCTCTGGAACCCTAGGGTCACGGTTTTACACAATTATTTTTATTTGTTCCTGAGGGATATTGAAAGAGATAGCCTATTTAACTCTTTTAAATAATTTTTTAAAAATTTTGAGATTATAAAATAATTATATCATTACTCTTTTCTTCCTTTCTTCCCTGCATATCCTCCTGCATTCTGCCCCCTCTTGCTGTCTTTCAATTTCATGGCTTCATATTCTCTGTCTGTCTCTCTGTCTGTATTCCTAAATGCGTAATGCACCTTGCTCAGTCTCTATAATGTTACGTGTGTGTATATGTCTTCAGAGATGGCTATCTAGTCAGTGCTGATTGCTCTTCCCTGAGGAAGACTGCTTCTCCCATTCACAGCTCTCCTAGTTGCCAGCCATTCTTGTCTAGGGTTGGGGCCTTGTGAGCTTTCTCTTGTCCCCATTAGTGTGTCTGTTAGTGTCTTCCTTGTTCAGACCCTGCTTGGGCAGCCATATTGGTAGGACGTCAGGAGTCTAGCGTCTGACTTTCCTAGGAAGCACAGTCTCGCAGTGAATGTTCCCCATTCCTGTAGTTCTGAGAATCTTTCTGTTCCCTCTGCGATGATCCCTGAGTCTTAAGTTTAGGACTTGTGTTGTATATGTTAAAATTTTATTTGTATGTGTGTTTGCCTACATGTGTATATGTATACCACATGTGTGTAGTACCTATGGAAGCCAGAAAGGGGCATCAAATCTTCTGGAACTGGAGATAAAAGTTGTGAGCTGCCATGTAGATGCCAGAACCAAGCCTGGTCCTCTGCAAGAGCGGTTAAGAGCTTTCTTAACTACGGACTCATCTCTCCAGCTCATTCATGCATTTAGAGACAAAGTCATGTTATATGGCCCAAGTTGACTTTGAACTCAAGATCTTCTTGTGTCAACCTTTTAAATTTTTGAGAGTCTGATTACTGTCTCACCATGCCGAGGTTTTATTTATTTTTTTTTTTAACTGCATTTTGGCAGGTAGATGACCAAGTAGTTTGGTGTTATTACCTTGCCTTGTGTTCCTAGGCCATCCTTTAACATGCAGTTACTTTTAAACTGTTGATCTAATGAGGAAGTCATTATTGTGAAAATAGTTGGACTTTGTATATCCATTAAAGAGCCCCAAGGGCTTCCTGTGGTCCATGTTCACGTAGTTTGAGATCTGCCGTCTTAAGGTACAGAGCAGGTGCTAGAGAACATGGTTCGGTTGGTAACGTGTTGCAAAAGCGTGATGATGTGAGTTTGAGCTCTAGCCTGGTGCAGTGGTGTCTGCAGTCCTGCACCATGGAGGCACAGGGCAGCCGGGCCCTGCGGCTGATGGCTAGCCGTGTAGCCAGCTTGATGAGGGGTAACTCAGTGAGACTTCATCTCAAAAATAGAGTGTAGAGTGATAGAGACACCTGATATTGACCTCTGACCTACACACACACACACACACACACACACACACACACACACACACACACAGGAAATGTGGTAAGTGAAAAGGACAGGATTTGGTAAATGTTAATCAGTATCACTGAAATAGACTGCAAATCTGGTGTATATGTGTAGCTGGAGTCCACGCGTGGCATTTAATCCCCCTGCAGCAGTGCTGAGAGGTGGAGCACGAAGGGGGAACCCCAAAGAGTGATTGCTCAGTGACTGTGGGCTACTTTCTGCCATGTTAAGACAGCATGGAAACCTCCCGTATGTGGTCACTTGATCCCGGGCTTTGCAGATACAGAGCCATGAACCAAATAAACTTCTGATAGTAAATGATGTGGTCTGTGGTGTTTGTTATACCACTGGGAGCATATGATAGACAGGTGGGCACCCACTACTAAAGCATGGCACCCTAACTAGGGGCACCAGCAGGCCCTGTTCCCTGGCCAATAATTCAGTGCCTGGTACCCGACTCAGCAAAATCTTTGGTAGTTCGAATAAATTGAAGGAGTTAGATCTATAGATGTAGGGCTTTGAAACAATCAATTCTGTGTTAGTATATAAAGATGAATCAAGGGTAAATACGTGATGTAATTAAAAATAATACTGTTCTGGGATTGTTCCTGCCTGGCCCTCCTACCTTTCTGTGACCCTGTCCTCTTTCCTCTGTCCCCAGTCCTACTTGTCTGTGGCCCCTTAACCTCCAGTCACCTGAAGTACTAACTGCAGCCTTCTGTGTACAGAACTAGAAACCATTTTTGTGCGGCCCTATGTCTAGAAGGACGTCTTCATTCCTATGAGTGTTTCTCTGGTTCTTCTGCCTTTGACAGAGTCCATCCTGGTTTGATTTACTCTTATACTGAAACCACTGGGGTAGCAGGTTCCCTCTGAGTTAATATTTTGCCCTACTGCATTCTTTTCTAAAGGTTGCTGAGTTTGTGACTTCAAGAAGGGCCTCTTCCAGTAGTCTGGGGCATGTGGACTGGAGGAACCATGTGGCCTGAGTCCCACAGCCTCCCACCAAAATCTGAATTGTACATGTAGATGGGTGTTGATGGTCTGCAGGTGTGGAGGACTGGAACCTAGTGATGCCATGCTCTCTTTCTAATTGTGTTCCCTGGGGCACACACAGAAGGACCCTGGTTCCCAGCGAGAGAGTATGGACATGGATTGGAAGCCACGTCTCCCAGCTAGACACTGCTCTGAGCAGCAGCTGGGCTCTGGGAGGCAGGGAGCCTCCCTTTCTCCTTTCATGCGGTTCTTCCTGGGCTGCTGAAGCCACACTGAGTCATCCTGAGCTTCTTTTGGTGTTGGCCCCGTGTTCTGAAATATTCCGACTGTGTTGCCCTACCTGGTTGGCTGTGCATAGTTATTATTTTTGCAGATTAGAGGCACCACCTTTTCCAGTCTTTCTCATCACACAGTTTCCTACTTCAAGCTGTGAGAGATTTAATTCAGTTCTGTGGGCGTTTATGGGGTGTTTGCAAGTTGGTAGCTGCATTATTACAAACCTGCCTCCTTGTTTTCCACGTTGCCTGAAGCCTTTGATTTGCACGCTCCTTGCCAGTGCTCAGCCCTCCCTCCGTGGGTTGTTGAGACTGAGAGCCTTGTCACAAGAGGAGTGGCCCATGGTCGACGCTCTTCCTCTTTGTTCTCCTTGCCTTGTCGCAGCGCTGTGTTTTGCTGTCTGGTGTGTACACAGAACTTCGCCTGGCAATCTGTTGGCTCCCTTTTTAGAGTGGGAAGTCAGGGAAGTGGAGGAAGAGAGAGGATATTAGAGGAGAAAATGACTCTTTCCATTGCCTCTACCAAAGCAATAGAGTACACTCAACTGGCTGTTTACAGATTGTAGATAAATATGGATAAAAGTCACATCTTCCTGAAAACAGTGAGTTATCAGAATGGACGGTAAAAGAAGATTCGTTTCTTAGACTTTTCCTCTCATACCGTATAATTGGCTGCAGAACTTCAGTGTTTATGTCAAGTGATGACCTTTGCCCCGGTGTACACATAACAGTTCAGATCTGAGGAAAATGATTTTAGGAGGAGTCCTGTTCTGTTGCGGAAATATTCAGTATCCGTTAGCCAGAATCTCCCCTCCCCCACATGGAAAAACAGGTTCATAATTTTCCGTGGACACATTCATTCATTCATTCTCTTACAGATGTGGTTAGTCTGCGGGAGATACATCTGCATGAGTTTATTTTCTCTTTCGTACCTTTCTTTTTTTATTGTTTTTATTGAGCTATATATTTTTCTCCACTCCCCTCCCTTTCACCCCCTTTCCCTTCTACCCTCTCCCATGGTTCCCCATGCTCCCAATTTACTCAGGAGATCTTGTCTTTTTCTACTTCCCACATAGATTAGATCCATGTATGTCTCTCTTAGGGTCCTCTTTGCTGTCTAAGTTCTCTGGGATTGTGAATTTTAGGCTTGTTTTTCTTTGCTTTATGTCTAAAAGCCACTTATAAGTAAGTACATATTATATTTGTTTTTCTGGGTCTGGGTTACCTCACTCAATATGATGTTTTCTAGATCCATCCATTTGCCCGCAAATTTCAAGATGTCATTATTTTTTACCTGCTGTGTAGTACTCCATTGTATAAATGTACCACATCTTCTTTACCTATTCTTCAGTCAAGGGGCATTTAGGTTGTTTCCAGGCTCTGGCTATGACAAACAATGCTGCTATGAACATAGTTGAGCACATGTCTTTGTGGTATGGTTGAGCATCCTTTGGGTATATACCCAAAAGTGATATTGCTGGGTCTTAAGGTAGGTTGTTTCCTAGTTTTCTAAGAAATCGTCACACTGACATCCAAAGGGACTGTGCCAGCTCGCGCTCCCACCAGCAGTGCAGGAGTGCTCCCTTCACCAGGCCTCCTCCGGCAGAGCAGGGGTGCTCCCTTCACCAGGCCTCCTCCGGCAGTGCAAGGGTGCTCCCTTCACCAGGCCTTCTCCGGCAGAGCAGGGGTGCTCCCTTCACCAGGCCTCCTCCGGCAGAGCAGGGGTGCTCCCTTCACCAGGCCTCCTCCGGCAGAGCAGGGGTGCTCCCTTCACCAGGCCTCCTCCGGCAGAGCAGGGGTGCTCCCTTCACCAGGCCTCCTCCGGCAGAGCAGGGGTGCTCCCTTCACCAGGCCTCCTCCGGCAGAGCAGGGGTGCTCCCTTCACCAGGCCTCCTCCGGCAGAGGTCCTAGTGCCTTTTGTTTACACAGCTCATGGTGCGTTCTCATTAGAGTTTTAGATGAATGGTAAGTCAAGCAGCTCTGCCCCTTTGGGTGTGTAGAAATAGAGACAGCACAGTTGGGAAAATTTCAGCTGGAGCCGTTTGCCTGTTGTGAACACTTACAGGCGTTTGAGTCTGTCTTTTCTTAGTTTACTATAGTTATTCTTAATCTGCATCCTTAAAATAGAGAATACACTTGGATTTCACAAATATGCTTCATCCTCTTCATTCTCCGTTGACTTAGGGTGCCCAGGCTGAACACGTTCAGGGCATTGTGCAGTTGGAGCTCTGATCAGCCGTTTCACAGAGCACAGCACAACAAGGCTCTCCCTATGCTGCACTTGACCATGGGTGGTCCAGGGGTGGATCAGAGCTCAGCTCTTAAGATAATGAGTATGAATGATATCTTTTCATTTCTAATGTTTTGCTTGTCTATAAGCAAGTGCTAAATAAAGCAAGCTAGCAGATGATTGTAGAACAGCTGTGCTGGCCAGGTCAGGGGCCTTTGTTGTGTCTGGGTGGGGATGCCTGTATACCATACTTCCTGACGTAGAACATCCTATGCATGAGCCTGCATCCCTTTACTGAAGTGTTTTACAGTCAGGTGCAGGAGAGGATGCTTCTGCAGGTGCCGCGATGACCTCTTCCTACTCTGCCCTGTGCCAAGGCAAGTGTGAAGAACAACTGTCTGGGCATGAGAACGAGGGTGGCCGAATAGGGAGCTGGGTGAAGAGAAGGTAAGAAGGCTGCCAGGCCTGAGCTGGCTGCCTTGCCTACACATTTGGCTTTTGTGGTCATTATGGGATAGAGCTTTGTAGCATTAATGTAGCAAGAATCTATTGGTTCTGAGATTTTCCTTATTCATTTTGTCTATGGTAAATGCTGATAGGCAAAGAATTTTCTGTATCACATACAGTAGTGGTAGTAATTTATTTTTATTATTAACTCCCAAAATTCACAAAGAAGAATTAATTTAATAAATTTAGGGGAGAGGATAAAAATACTGAATCCACAGCAGTGGCAGCAGCCAATGGTTTTGAGTGTAAGAAGCTCCCTGGTTATGTTTATTCATTTCTACCAACTATTTGTCAATTGCCTGTTACACCTTAGGCTCCTGCCTATCAAGAACTCACTGTTGAATCCAACAGACATAACATAAATCATGTAAGAGACTGAAACTTGAAGCGGAAAGTACAATGTCCTTAGGGTACAGCGGGGAACAGGGGCACCTGGAAGCTCTCGAACGGTGCTCTCTCCTGGAGGTGTCGAGAAGTGGATAGTGGGGGCCTTTGAAGCCGTGGAAGATGCTGCACAGAACCCAGAGGGCCCTGTGAGGTGTAGGGCCAAGAGAATGCCTTATGAGCTCCCTGTGAGGTGAGAGGCGGGGCTGAGATCACTGTCATGTGAGGCGAGGAGCTTACTGTAGAGCTGAAAGGACGCTCGCTATGAGGTGTGAGAGGTGATCCAAATCTCAGCTGTTTCCCTATTGTCCTCCCTATTGTTGAGATGGGAGTGGCAGGTGTGACTGAGTATCTGCTGGGTGAACACCTTCCTCACAGTATCTGGATGAAGGCGTGCGGCCTCTCCGCTGCCCTCTGCTCCACAGCCTTTCCTTTGCCCTGTGGCGTCTTCCAGTCAAATATGTCTTCCTCCTTTCCAGGGAGGAGTATCCCACGAGAAATTTCTTTTGGTGCCATCTAAGGTCACTCGGATTCTTTCCGTGGGAAGCCTGGCTTCCTGCACTAGGCAGTGAAATTCTGGTGCCAAGAATTACATCTTGGTGTGGAGAGCACATAGGTCTGTATGTGGGCGCTAGATGTGGTACATAAATATTTGTTGAATATTGACTACTTCAAAGGGTCTCTGTGTCCGGTGTCTCTTCCGTTCCTGCGTAACTGGAAAAGAACCCGAGCGGGGGTATGTCCTCAAGCCACCCAAGTTGCAGTGCCGTTCACATTGGGAATCTACAGGGTCCTGACTTGCCACAGTGCACAAACAAACGCGTGGGGGGGGGGGAGTGGTCAGCATGTTAAACACACACCATCATCTGGAGCCTTAGTGTCCAAAGCACATTTCCAGGAAGGGTGGTGTCATCTGATGTCTGTGTACTAAAGTTCCCTGTGACCAATAGTCCTAGTGAGTATGATCTGCACCCAGCACTAAACTGTTCATGTTCTCAACTTGTCTTCTGAGGTGTGAACTGGGCTTTGGGGGCTCATGGGGAGTGGGCTGGTGTCCACTGCTGCTTGTTCATGTTGTTTCTCAGGTTGGTGAGAGCATCATAGGATGCTGACCACCAAAGCTTTTGGGCTATGGGCAGAGGGACAGGGTATGGTTTGGCATGCCTGGTTTTGCCTTAGAGAGATCTCGGTATATCGACAGAGAATTATCATTTCTTTGGGTTTTTTGTTTAATTTTATTTTTTTATTTTTATGAAGCAAGGTCTGTTGACTGGCCTGGGGTCCTGAAATTCCGACAGGAACGAACCACCGTGCCCGACTTTCCCCTTGGCTCAGGTCCTCATGCTTGACCAGCACACACTTTACCAGAGGAGCCATCACCCCAACCCCAGGAGTTTTCCTGTTACAATAAAACAACAACAATAAAACACAAGCTGATGGTGGTGCCACACGTCTTAAATCCCAGCACCCAGGAGGCAGAAGCAGAGGTAGGCGGAGCTCTGTTAGTTCTAGGCCAGCCTGGTCTACAGAGTGAGTTCCAGGACAGCCAGGGCTACACAGTGAAGCCCTGCCTAGAAAAAACAAAGCAAAACAAAACATAACCTTCCTTGGTGCTGGCTTTCCCCATTGTCCTCCAGCAAGGCTGTCTTCCAGCAAGGCTGTCCTCCAGCAAGGCTGTCCTCCAGCAAGGTTGTCCTCCAGCAAGGCTGTCCTCCAGCAAGGTTGTCCTCCAGCAAGGCTGTCCTCCTAGCAGTTGGAGGAAGAGCCGGGTGGAACAACTGTGTCAGTGCTGGATGCACTTTCTCAGGAGCCCCTTCTTCAGGAAACCTGCTGGCAGGAACAGGGTGTGGGGGAGGGGCGTGTCTGCATGGTTGGTTTCTGTGCAGAGCATCTTGTGATGTCTCAGCGCAGACAGAGGAATGCAGACCTTCCTGCCCCTCTCTATTGTGTCCCAGCTCATGGCAGTTGCTGGAGAAGACAGCTTTGCTGAAAACCCAGTTTTCTACCCCCCCCCATCTCACCCCTGGAGAGCCCAGACAGCCCTTGCCTCATTAAGCCACCTGTGAAGGAGGAAGTACAGACAGGCTCCAGAGCCCCCATTGCTACATGGAGAATCTGTGGCTTCCTTTCCTGCCCATAAACAAAAGCAGCCAGCTGAAAGAGTGGGCATTGCTTATTATGGGATGCTTGCTGCGTCAGAGGAAGGAAAAGCACTTTTCCAGAATGTTCATTGTGTAGGGCATCTCGCTATAAACTACAGAAAACAGTAACGCAGGAGGGCAGACGTGAAACTGACTATAAGCAGTAGAATTTTGCAGACGTAACGTTGTGTTTATGCCAGGTTTTATAGTGTATGCATTTGAGAACAGAGCCTCCTTAGAGGAAAATGGAATCTTGATTGTTGAGAAATGTTGATGCTTCAGAGATGCCTATTCCAAATTCTGGTTGGTCGTACTGTGTTGGCAAGAGACACATGTCGTTTGCAGTGCAGTATGACTCCCACATAGGTCTCCCTGGTGACTGCTCAGTGTGTCAAACGTAGCCTCCCTCTTGCTCACCCTCTGTGTCAGAAACCATCACATGTACAGAGTGCTGTTGTCCTGTTGCCACGCCTAGGAGGTAGCGCCTGCCTAGTAGTTGCTGTGAGGTGGGTCAGTGAGCACTTGATGTTACCTAGTTATTTAATGTTAGGACATCTTTGATAACTACTTTGGCTTTGGGGGAGGTTATATTGTGGTAAAATAAGCAATTTGGCATTATCAAGTAAATTTATATTTATGTAGCCGTGGTGTTTGTCTGTCTGTGGTTTTCTGTAAGACTAGAGTTCCAAACCTGGTAAGGCAGCTCCTTCATCCCTCCTTCCCTTACCCGTCCTGCTTCTGCTTCGCGTCTACACTGCTCCAAGAGCCCCACGTAAGAGAAACTGTCTCAGCCTTTGTCCCTTTGTGACCCATGTATCTTACTTAGCAACCCTCAATATTCATCCATAATGTAGCAGATGTCAGAATTTCCTTCCTCCTTAAGGCTGAATAGAATTCCATTGTATGAATGGGCCACATTTGTTTATTAAGCCATCAATGGGCACTTGGGCTGGCTCCAATGTCCGCCTGTGGGAAAGAGAGCCACTGTTAACCGGGGCTGACACATAACCATGGTTCTCAACCTGTGGGTCACGGCCCCTTTGGAAGGCTTAACAGCCCTTACAGTGGATCACCTAAGACCACCAGAAAGCACAAATATTTACCTTGTGACTTATAACAGTAGCAAGATTACAGTTACAAAGTAGCAACAGAAATAATTTTATGTTGTGGAGGAGGAGTCACCAACACCGAGGAATGGTGTTGAAGGGTCTCAGCATTAGGAAGACTGAGAAATCACTGCTCTAGAGCCTGCTTCAGTTCTCTGGGGTGCAAATCCAGGATCCCATGGCAAGACTAAGGAACCCACTGACTGGGCTTCTGACTTGTATAGCTCCAGTTCCAAAGAACCCAACACCCTCTGCTGGCCTCCAGGGTCACTGTATGCTTGTGGTGCACATACAGGCAGGCAATACACTCGGACACGTGTAATAAGTCCTTAAAAGTATTTCTTGAAATGATGCTACAGAAGGGGCGTTGTAAAAGCTGGCAATAAACCTTTTGCCTTCTGTTATAAACAAGGCAAGAGCAGCAGTGTGCAGACTGTCTGCGTCTGCAGACCTCCGTGCCTGGATGCAGAGCAGACAGCTGGGTTCTTTTACCTGCTTCTTTGGTCAACCTTTGACACTATCACGTGTCATTCAACCTCAGCAAGATCCCTTACAGGCTGTGAGAGGAGGGGAAGGAAAAAGATAAGATAATGCTTTGGTGCCGTTGACGAACCTATCTAACCTCCTGGGGTCCCCGGAAGGAGCTCGAGTCCCAGGGATTCTGCTTGCACGGAAAGCTACTGATGAAATTTCTCTCAGGAATCTGACCAGGTCTCTTTCTTCTCCTGCAGGTTCTTGCTGCAGTCTGTGTGAGCTCCAGGCTCTGCACCGGAGGCTGCAGTCTTTCTAGGTAAGCTGCTGCAGGCTGCCATGCAGACCCAGTTACCCTCCACAGCTTTTGATATTTTGATTGGACTCCTGTGTCCCAATAATGGTTCTTTGGAAAGGCTGTGTTCTTTCTCGGTGTATTGAATGTTGTGGGTTTTTTCACTTGCAGCAAATGTGGGGAGCAGGGCTGGAGGGGTTCACGTAGGCTCCTTTGAACTTTGAAGTTGCCTAAATGGGGAGATGGGGAGAACTGCTTCAAACCAAGTCCCTGATGAGTTTCTGTGGGTGTCTTTGTTGTGTGTATGAGGGTCTGCATTTTATAATCAGCTTGTACATGTCTACACAAAGAGTGTTCCATAAGTAACAGAGATTCAGGTGAGCATACTGTGGGCCAAGGGCTGCTTACCTGTCCTGGAGGGCACAGGGCGTGGCGGGGCCGAGTAAGCTGGATGAGGCAGATGGGACCGATCGCCAGCTAAGCCACTCAGCCTGGAGTCAAGGCTGTGCTGCCCCTTCCAGCTGGAAGTGAGATCTGTGAGGGGCCTGTCAGGGTGGCCACCTGGCATACAAGGCCTCTAACCTGTGTCAAAGCCAGTTCCCATTCTCCCCTGTCCTGCCTCATAAGACCACTCACACATGTATGCACACCTCTACCCACATGTGTGCTTTCCTGCCTTTGCCTCGAAGAACTTGAGTGTATCTTTCCTAGGAATAAAAAAAACTGTGTGCATTTGGGTCACAGTGGTTCAGTTATCAGCCTGGAATTAAATACTGACTCATTTTTACCCCCGTCTGTTATCAGCAACCCAGTTTTTTCATCATTTGTCCCAGAGTGCCCTTCATGGCATAATCCACCTCCATACAGTGTCCAGTCCAGGGCTTTCTCGGTGCCCGGGGCCAGTGCATGAGGCTCATGTCTGTGGGGCTATGGAAGTCTGTGCGGAGAGAAGTGAGTGCCGAGGGTTGGAGGCCGAGGGATGGGGTGGCTTCTCTGGCACAGCCGAGTTCCCTCCTGATGGGAACCGGAAGACTCTGTCCATTTCCTCTGCTCAGGGAAGCACTTGCGCCTGAGTGAATTCTGCTGTGGAAACAAGACTGCAGGGAGGGGAGGAGCTTTCCAGCACAGGAAGTAGCGGGAGGAAAGACCCTTGCCTTCCTTCCAGTGCTGTGGACCCCTCCTGCGGGGTGACAAGTCAGCTGTCAACACCAGGTGGCGGCCTGGCCTGAGGGCCTCCTGTAGCTACCTGGACACAGATGAGGACCCTCTGGCGTTTCCTCACCTTGGAGAGCTGTGGGAAGCAGGGTGTCCAGGGTGTCTTTCTAGGCGGAGGCTTAGTGGGTGGGTAATCATGGGGAGTAATGTCCTGGGCAGGTCCTACAGTGTGCTCTGGGTGAGTGGCTCTGACGCTGCTAGAGGTTTTAGGCATCTGTAGTTTTGTCAGAAATCATAGTTTATGTCATTATATAAAGATATTATTTCATACAACCCAGAAACGTGAACTAGAGAAAATGTCCCTGTGTGGAAGCACTCTCTGAAGGAGATCAGTGCCACGGACTTCCTGTAAATCTAGTCACATTTACAGTCCAGGTCCATTTAAAAGGTAGAACTACCTGGGTGTGGTTCTGCAGACCTTTGACCTCAGAAATCAGGAGCAGTGGCAGGTGGAAATCTGTGAGTTCAAGGCCACCCAGAGCTGTTGATATCCACCCATCCCACCTCCAAAGGAATTAATAGCTCAGTGGGCAAAGGCATTTGCCCTGCAAGCCTGGCAACCTGAGTTTAGTTCCCAGAAACCACATGATAGAAGGAAAGAACTGACTCCCACAAATTTTCCTCTGATCTCCACATGCATGCAGTGGTACATGTGTGTCCCTCTCTGGTCTGTACACGCATATGTACACACGTGCACCTGCAAACCTGTGGAGTGTGATGTCCTGCTGTGTACCAGACAGGCAGTGTGCTTCACTTTGGGAGGTGTTTACAGTCCTGCTTTATAAAGACGTCTTTCTGTGTATCCCCTTAGTGAAAAGCCGCTGAATTGGCTCTTAGTTTCTGAATACGAAGGCTGGGCTCTGTCACAGAACACATTGTAATTTCATAAGCTGTTTCCTTTCTCTGGCTTGTTTGTTTATGTGAAGCGTTTGTTTGGTGGCAATGGCAGTGGAAGGTTTCGTGAAGGAGGCATTCACGGAGGAACAATGGGGAGCGCTCAGACTTTGATTCCTTAGTGAAATAACTGTTTTTGTTCTGTGGAGGCTTGTCTCTGTTAATTAACCATGTGTCTGAGAGCAGTTGGGAGAATCCACCACAGCTTGAGTCACCCCAGCCCAGGCGCTCCTGCCTCCGTCTTTCTGTGGGCCAGGTTCTTGGAGATCTTGGGGCATTTGGTTTATACACACCTGCCTGGCCACTGTTTAGGGCTGTTAGGGAGATGTGAAGAGAGAGAGCGAGCATGCACTACGGCGTGGGAACTACAGAAGTGGATCTGCTGATGAAAGTCTTTGTTTACATTAAACACAGTGGGGTTAGCAGCCACCATCTTTGCCCTGAGTCTTTTTCTGCGTACCCCCCATTGTATCCTTCTGCTAGAGAGGACGCCAAAGCCCCAGAATGAGGGAAGGGTTGTTCTGGCTGGAGGAACTAGGGTCTGTCTACTTTGAGCCGCTTTGGCTCTGGCTATCTGTAAACAAATATGTTAGTACACAGACTTTGCGTGGTGATGGCACACACCTGTACTCCTAGCATTCAAGAGGCTTTGGCAGGAGGATTGTGAATTCAGGACCAGGCTGGACTACATATGGGCACATTGTCAGAGAGAGAGAGACCCACGTACACATGAACACACACCCCAAAAGTGAACTTGACGGAACCTGATTTAGTGAGAGGAAAGTTAGCGTTACAGTGGCGGCAGCCTTTGCCACCAGACCCTCCATAGCATTAATTTATTTAACCTTGGGCAGTTTGCCTGAACTGGTTTTTTTGTTTGGTGCACCCAGGGCCTTGCCTTAGCTTAGTAGACATTGTGTGCTTCACTTTCCATATAAGCCAAGTGCACTGAAGAGCCTCACTCCAGTCAGTAGCCTCCGGGAGGGGCAGGTCCTGGTGAAGCTGGGAGCCTCCCTGTCCCACCAGGAAGCAGTGTTTATAGATGGGCTGTGGGAGCATCTCCCGCGGGTGATCTCTGCTGCTGGACCTCAAGACTGGGTGGTCACATCCAGCTTGGAGAAATAACTATACAACAGTCTCAAGCTTCCTGTCAGATTTTATTAACAGGACACTTACTGCACCAATATAGCTACTTAACTAATCTTTTTTCTGAAGAAAAAATTAGCTGGATTGTTGGTAACATGCTTATGACCTGTTATGTCCATGAAGCATAATCACTTTGTTTCAAACGGACTACAGCAAGAATTGAATCTGAGCCAGATGGGACTGGCCATGGGCAAGCAGCACAAGGGATCCTGAATGATGTCTTCCTCCACAGAGGAGATGGCTTGCATTTTATGACCTCCTTCTGTTCTGTGCCTGTCAATCAGTACATTTTCCATTCTGCTGGTGGGAGTGTCAGGTGGGCGGTTACAGCCAGTTATAGTCGCTTGGTCTCTAGGTTGCCTGTGTTATCTCTGCACTTCTAGCTTTAGGGTTTAATAGCTGGGAGCCTGCTAAGCTTCAGCACCAGAAGCTGAGTCTGGCTCAGAGTGATCTAAGATAATCGTGGCTCTGGACCTGCAAGCATTCCCCATTGATGGGGCTGTTACTGGTGGTGTTAGGGTCAGTGCCTGAGCCTTGGCAGCCCTAACAGCCTCGGCTCAGCTGCTTTCCTCAATAGACCACTTAGAGGGACAAGTGACAGTGAAAAGCCAAGAAAGGAGATTTATTCAGTGTGGCCACACTGAGAAGAGGAGCCCAGATGCCCAGTGACCCTTCCCCGAACTTCCATTCTTTAGAGCAGTGACAGGGGCTTAGGTTGAATAGGGGATAAGAGGTGTGCATAGCTAAGCAGTGCTGGCCAAGGTGTGGTCCCGCCTGTCACTGATGCATTATTGTCTCAGCTCCAGTCTGTCCTGCATGGTGGTCTGACCGGTTCTCAGACTGGACGACATCTCTTCCTGGGAGACAAGCTCCTCCTCGACTGGCACCAGACATCAGCCTTTGCCTTCATGAGCTGGGACATGGGAGATGGACACAGATGTCTGTAGGACAGGGCAGTCACAGGAGCAGGATCTCTCCTGGGCTTGGGGTTGAGCCATCTGCAGCTTCTCTACAGTAGGTGTGTCCTCTTCAGAGAGCTTCAGCACACAGTCACTTTCGCATCTTGGGCTTGCCCTGTATCCACAGTAAAACTTCATGGCAAGGATGGTAGCAGTGTATTGAAGGAGAGAGTGTGGCTGCTGAGTCAGAGTCAGGCTTGGAGGAGTGAATATGGCTTTTAAGTTTTCCGTTTGCTGTGTCCCCTGTTTCTGATGCCGCCTCTCACGGTGCTGTCTCTGTTCTGTCCAGCTGTGCACTCCACAAGGGCTCCTGGCTTCTTGGTTGTATAGACCATGCAGGCTTCAACCTTCACAGTGGTTCACTCTAGACTGGGGTGTGTGTGTGTGTGTGTGTGTGTGTGTGTGCGCGTGCGTGCGCGCGCGTGCGCACATGTCTATATGCAGGTGCACATGCAAATATATCCACGTAGAGGACAGAGCCACCCTCAAATGTTATTCCTGAGGTGCCTTTCACCTTGGTTTTGGATTTTTAGATGGAGTCTCTCACTAGCTTAGAGATAGACTCACTTAGCAATAAACTAGTTGGCTGATGAACCCCACACACCCACCTGTCACCGCCTCCCCGAGCACTAACAAGTTTATGAGTGTGCACATCTGTGCTGGATTTTTTTTTTCTACATGTATTCTTGAGATCAAACTCAGGTAGGTCCTCATGCTCGCACGGTAAGCGCTTTACCCACCAAGCCCCAGACTCAAAAGTGATTTTATCGCCTGCTTTGGTGGCCAGAGCAATGGACCTGGCCGTGTCAGGATCTCTATGTTGCCTTAAACCCTTAGCTGCCCACTCAAGAAACTTCTTCAATGAGTTAATTGGATGTAATCTATGTCGTATGTGCACTGGAGGAGAGAACTCAGCTGCAGTCCACGTGTGGAGGTCAGATGACAGCTTGTACTGTTAGTTTCTCCCTCCACCTTTACATGGGTTCCGGGGATCCAGCTTTGGTCACTAGGCCTTGCAAGCACCTTTACCTGCGGAGCCATCTTGCTGCTAAGAAAGTTGAAAATCCTGGTGTTTGATATTTAGGAGCGGGTTCAACATTGAGTTACCAACATCTGGGTGATTTCTGTAGGCAATTGAAGTGGAGAAGCTGCTTTGGCACAAGGGAAAATTAACATGAACAATAGTAATTGTCATAAAGTAGACATCACCTTTAAGGCCACTTCAAGGGACAAGAAAGTTCTCTTTAGTGGCCAAGAATAAGTGATGTCATGGGTCCTGGCCTGAGTTCTCTGCCGTTACCAGCCTGCCCTCTCATCTTCATGGGAAGGGTATAAGGGCTGATTGGTTCATCCTGTCTGTGGTCCAAGGACACAGAGTCTGGGGGAGTGTCCAGGGAGGAAGGCAGCTACAAGAGCCTGGTGCAGAGGGAGATCCATCCTCCCCTCCTTTCCCCACCCTTTGTCTGTTGTGTGAAGCTTAGCATGCAGGCATTACTCTCGTGATCTGCCTGCCTGGGAGCCACACTATTTTTAGGCACTACTCCACACAATAGGTTTATAAAAAGGCTATTGAACCTTTTGAGGCTGCTGTGTTCTGTGTGACAAGGCTGAGTTACAAGCAGGTTTCCCGCCTCACTCTTCAGGCGTGTAGGATTTTCTTTCCTTCATCTTCTTTCTTCTTCTTCTTCTTCCTTGGAAATCACCAGAGTGACTTGGAGATCCGGGTTTGGCGGTCTTGACAGGCAGGGCCGGTGTCTGCAGAGAGCTGTGCCCTCTCCAGCTCTGCTTCATAGGCCTTGGTTGAAGTTGCATTTTTTTTTTTAATTTTTCCTCCTTTTCCTTTTAAAACGTGCTAAAATATGCATAGTTAGTGCTGCTGCTAGGAAAAGTGAACAAGGGAGGTGTTTTCTCTCTCGGAGTCTTTTTTATCTTGATTTGTTTTCTCCAAGGAAGGGATCCCCTTGTCTGGGCCTGAATGACCAATCAGGAAAGCAAGCACTGTTTATTACTTTATATTGTTTTTAAAAGCCCACTTGGGCTAGGGCTGTGACTAGCTCAGTTGGCAGGACGCTTGCCTAAGCATGAACGAGGCCTTGGATTCTATCCCTAATGCCACATAAACCAGGGTGGTGAGCTACCCTGCACTTGGGATGCAGAGGCAGGAAGATGACAAGTTGATCCTTGGCTGCAGTGTGCTCAAAGTCAGCCTGGTTTTTATGAGACCCTGTTGTAACAGAGTCAAAACAAAGATGAGAAAAAAGCAATTGGATCTTGTTAGTTTCTTATTTTAGGCTCTGAATTAGTTGGTTCATCAGGATGGAAGAACTGACTTGCCATCCCTGAAATGGAAAAACAAAACAACACACACACACGCACGCACGCACGCACGCACGCACGCACGCACGCACGCACTTCATAAAACTTGATGCTCTCATGTGCCCACAGGATAGACTGGTCATTTCTTTCCCTTGGTAGCTCTCAATTAAGACG
The DNA here is from genome assembly GCA_004026605.1 of Ondatra zibethicus. Lineage (NCBI taxonomy): Eukaryota > Metazoa > Chordata > Mammalia > Rodentia > Cricetidae > Ondatra > Ondatra zibethicus. The sequence goes on from PVIU01005921.1 coordinate 76,316, forward strand.
CTATACCAAGCAGTTTGCTAGACTCGTGCTGTGCAGTTGACTTTTTCAAATGCACAACTTCATGGAGACCATTCTCAAACTAGCTTTCTTCTAGGCAGCTCGCCAGGTGAGGATTTCCTTAGCATTCCTTGTAGGGATTGGGAGGCTTGCAGTTGCGTGATGACCTTGCGATGCTTGCAGAGGGGTTAACACCTCCTCTGGCCGGCCGCTACATTTGTGTGATTCTCCTGGCATTGGGAGATGCTCCTGGGATGTCAGCCTCCGTCAAGACCGGTGTGCAACTTGGTTGAGGGCACCACTTAAGTTCACCTGGCCCCTGAGCCACCCTTCCATTTGCCTTTTCCAGTGTCTCTCATTCTCGTTGGGCTGGCTTGTCAATGGCCTGGCTGGCAGCCAGTTGGCATTGCTGCTTCACTCAGGGTTCCTCGGGTGTTTGGCTCTATGGACACCTGCTCGCTGCAGCTGTGGAAGCCGTTTAGTGATTTTAAACAGCATCTCTGCTCATAGGTCCATTATCAAGGTCACTGCACACACATCCTGTATCTCCTTCCCTGTTACCTCTGATGTTGACTCAGTAGTCATAGGGTGGGACCCAGAAGATGACATTTCCACCAGGCCCTCCTGAGGGAGTTGTCCATGTGGACCATCAGTGGTTGAACCGTAAAAACCTAGATAAGGAATAACTTACCCAGGGAAGAAAGGTCAACCCCATTCCTACCTCTTAGTTCTGTACCTGTGCGCCGTGCAGAGTGCCCCACAGGCTTCTTAGGTTGCCCACCCAGATGGAGGAGATGGCTTTGCTTGTCGATATTTTCTGTTGCTGGAGGAGTCAGGTGAGACAGGGTCATTGTGTAGATTGCATGTTCCACCAGCCCCAGACTATGGGCTGAGTGGAGTCTCACTGAGTATGTTTGTATGTTGAGCTACTGGTAATTATCTTATTTTTGGCCACTGTCGTGGTCTGTTTGTGTCTTGTGGTATTCTGCTTTGCACGCTGGCGGGTGTATGAGCTGTGAAGATGTTTTATTAGAAAGCACAGGTTCTCTTCAGGGGTGATTCAGAGCCTGGGAGGGACATGTCTAAACTGTAGCTGAATTCATATTTCATGGTGACAGGTGCCTCTTTGTAAAAACAAAAATAAAACATTTTTTTTGTTGTTTTTATTTGGTAAGAAAGAAACTTGGTTTGTAACCCAAGATAACCCCAGATGCAATTGTCCTCCTGCCTTAGCCTCCTGGGTGCTGGTGTTCATGATGCAAGCCACTATACCTAGTTTATAAATCCATGTAAATAACCAAAGGCCACCTTCTCAGCAGTGAGTGGATTCCTCCCTCTCTCTTGTCAGCACAAATGAGGTTCGGGAGCAGGGGGTAATTAAGGTGGAAGTGGTGGGGATGTATTCTTCACCTTTCTGACCCAGCATGTCTTGATCTCTTCCCATGGAGCTGCTCTTCCTCCTAGGGAACGGGAGGTGGGAATGCCTAAAGAAAGGGACTCTTCATACAAGCGAGCAGGGTGTCTCCCCTACAACACCTGTGAGTCTTGGCCCCTTTAGCAAACTTGTCTCCAAAAATATTTACAATATGATTCATAACAGTATCAAAATTACAGTTATGAAGTAGCAATGAAGATAATTTTATGGTTGGGGGTCAGCACAACGTGAGGAACAGCATTAAAAGGTCACAGCATTAGGAAAGATGAGAACCACTATCCTGGAAGATTCATTAATGATCAATGGGATACAGAGCAATGGTGGAGAAACTTTTGAAGAGTCTGATTTGGCCAAAAAAGTCACTCTAATAGCCAAGTTACCAGTTTCTGGCTGTCTTCCTGGTGTCATGCTCGTAGCCAGTACGTTCAGGTGAAGGGTCTATGGTGCAAGTTGGAAAATGGCATTGCGGCCATCATACTGTTACCTGTATAAGAACACAGACCTGTGTGTGTGTGTGTGTGTGTGTGTGTGTGTGTGGTGTATGTATATATTCATGTGACTGTGCAGATGTGTGCATGCTTGCACATTTGGAGGTAAGGGTTTATTTCATGTGTCTTCCTTGATAACACTCCAGCTTATATTTTGAGAGACAGTCTCTCACTGAGTCTGGAACCCGCTGGTTAGGCTAGGGTCGCTGGCCTTAAGCTCCAGGATCAGTCTATCTCTGTCTCCCCATTGCTGGGATTATAGACGTGGGTGCTAGGAACACAAACTCAGATCTGCATTTTACATGGCAGGCACTTTACCCGCTGAGCTGTCTAGCAAGCCTTTGGTTTAGTTTTTTAAATGCAAACTGAATTTCTTTCCTGAAAGACGAAGTTTATTAAAGGGGATGCTGGTACCTGGTGGTTGAGCTCGGCAGAGGGGAAAATGTTGATTCGGCCTGGTGGATTCCTGGTGGCATCTTCATACTCCCAGGGGCCTGCAGCAGGCAGTTGGCTCTGGCTCCCTGCTGGGCTGGGAGAACTACTTTCTGGGGTCCCCTGGGTAAGTTCAGACACTCTGCTACTTTGTATAATTGCAGTTGGTCCCCCACCCACCATGGGATGAAGACCCTGGAGTGTGAAATTAACACATCAAGTGAATTTGATATTGCAGTAGCCTTGGGCTGGTTTTTGCAAATTAAATTTTGCAGAAATTAGCGTGAGCCTTGCAAAGGCGCATTAATTTAATGCCATCGACGTTGAGCTACTTCCTTGCACTTCTACCCCGAGACGGAGAGGATGATTTCATGCTAGGATAATGAAGGACCCTGGCTGTGTAAATTTTCTGTTTGGTGAAAAATGCCATTGGCTGAAAAGGATCGCCCAAGTCAAACTCCACCCCACTCTGCACACATTTAAAGATAACGTGAATATAAAGGCTGAGGGGGTGCAGCAACCAGTAGAAATGAATTTTCCAGAGACTTTCATTAACTGAACTTCAGAAAAAAAGTGATTTTTCTTTCTGAGGTGGATCTGCAACTCAGACCTATCAGGTGACTCTTGCCCTCTTGAGCAGTTCTTGGCAATAATTTATCTAGCTGGCCATTTTTGTGTTAGGCGGGTAAGAAAATACAGCCAGGAATAGAGTCCTCAGATTTCCCAGTCCTTGCTTCAGTGAGGCAGACAGGTGTGTCAGTTGGTAATGGTCGCATTGGGTTGGTCCCTTGAGCACTGAAGAGAAGCGAGCTGAGGCTCTCTGAGGCCCTGTGACAAAGACAACAGCTGAGAGGAGGTGTTCATGGAGAACAGGAAAGTGAGTGAAGACCGGGCTGGGCTAACGTGGGTGGGAGAGGGAGCGAGCCCCATGTAGGGCCTGACTCTAGTGGTCTTAGGGGACTGAAGGTCACTTTTGTGAAACTGTGACCCAAAATGCCTGACACAAGCCACTTATAGAGAAAGGATTTTTTTCCTGGATTGTGGGTATAGAGCATTCAGCCTGTGCCTTGGCCTCAAGACTGCTTGTCCATTTCCTGGCCACCCAGACCCAAATAATAACGTAGAAACTATATTAATTACAACACTGCTTGGCCAATAGCTTAGGCTTCTTATTAAGTAACTCTTACATCTTAAATTAACCCATTCCTATTATTTTATATTTTACCATGAGACTCATGGTTTACCATTAAGGTTCCAGGGTGTCTGTTTCCTTCGGCAGCTACATGGTGTCTCCCTGACTCTGCCTTCTTTTCTTCTGTCTCTGCTTGGATTTTCCGCCTTGCTCTATTCTGCCCTGCCATAGGCCCAAGCAGTTTCTTTATTCACTAACCAATAAAAGCAACACATATACAGGACTTCCTACACTGCTCATGTACCTGGGTAAACATCATGGTGGCTAGAATGTGTGGGGGAAAAGATTCGCACCTGGTGGACAGGAAACAGAGCAAGGAAATTACAAGGGACCCAGTCTGACCTTCAGAGTCACCCCTCCCCCCACAGTGACCTATGTCCTCCAATTAGGCTTCACCTCCTGGTTAGCGCCAGAAGCTAGGGACCAGGTGTTTACTATGTGAACCTCTGAGGGCATTTTAAACAGTAGCAAACCCCTGACTTTAGCATGAATTTGAAGTTTGCCTGCTGAGGAGAGATGTACACGTCATAGACTGTGGAGGCCCCTGCTGCCCCTGGGGATCTCAGATGGCCCTGGCTCTGTCTCCAGTGTGTCCCTACATGGGTTTTAGGACAGGTCATAGTGAGCTCTGTTAGCTGCTGTCCGCATGCCTCCTGATGGCACCTGCTGTATGTAGCTCTCTCGGCTGCACGTTTGTCTTTGCTAGGGTTTTTACTCCTGTGACAAACACTGACCAAAGCACATTGGGGAGGAAAGGGTTTATTTTTATTTGGCTTTCATATCCTGCATCATGGTTCATTGTTGGAAGCTAAGATAGGAACTCGAACAGTATGGGAACCTGGAGGCAGGAGCTGATGCAGAGGCCATGGAGGAGCGCTGCTTACTGGCTGCCCCCCATGACTTGCTCAGCCTGCTTTCTTATAGAACCCAGGACCTCCAACCCAGGGATGACCCCACCCACAATGAGCTAAGTAAGCCCTCCTACATCACCAATTAAGAAAATACCCTAAAGGCTTTATGGAGGCATTTTCTCGTGGAAGCTCCTTCCCCTGAGGTGACTCTAGTGTGTGCCAAGTTGATGTAAAACTAACCAGCACAGCATTGACACTGCCTTGACCAGTCTCAGTGTTCTTTCTTCAGCTAAGCTGTGTGCTGCTGCTGGAACCACCACAGCCTTCTTGAGCTGGGCCAGTGACGACTTCAGGGTGCTCTTTGAGGACCTCATGGCTACACTACCTCCAGGTAGCTGGGTGTCAGCTTGCTGGCTCATGCCTTATGATGGGCAGATCTTTCCTCCTTTCCTTCTGTGACGGAGGTGGGTTAGTTAGGAAGTGACATTGTGCTTTCTAGGACTCTTGATATGAGGGTGTTTTCTATGTCTAAGGGTCCTTTCCATGAGATTTCTGAAGGCAAAGATTCAGCACCCCCGCCTCTCTCGTGTGTACGCATGAGTGTGAGTGTAACTCAGATTAGTATGAAACTCACTGTGTAATCAGCTTGGTCTTGAACTTGTGACTCTCCTGCTTTAGCCTCCTAAATGCTGGAATTACAGATGTGCACCATCATGCTTGACCTGGGAAGGACCATATTTCAGCTGTCTCCTTTGTATAGGGCTGGATAATATCTGTCAGATCCTCACACAGCAGGACAGTTTGGGGCTCTGTATTCTGGTCATCGGTCAAAGTCTGTCATCTGTAGTTGGCACTTCTGGGGCAACTCAGGCAACAGGTGTGAGCAGTCAGAGTTGGGCTCACCTGCTCCAGACACAGTGCAGTGTTGAAGGAACCTGAGATAGCCTTCTGTTGGGCTTTGCATGGGAGCAGTGCGAATAAGCAAACGGATCTCCCTGCTGCCTCCTACCTGTGCCTGTATAGGGAAGAGCAGCAGCAGGGCGTGGAGCCCACTTGTTCTTTGGATGTTGGGGTTGTAACTGATTTCAAAGTAAAGACTTCCTCAACAACTGATTATATAATGATGGAAGCAAGCATCTTCTGGTTGGGCATAGCTTTTATTTCATGGGTAGTTGTAAAGGTGGAATAATCGAGAAGAACACCCGACTTTGTTTTATAGACACAGGTGCTGTGCATCCTAGTTCTTTTCCGCTGCCGTGATGGACACTCTGACTGGACACAACTTATGGGAGGAAAAGGTTTATTTGAGTGTACGGCTCCCATCCAGCTCTGAAAGGAATCTGGAGGCAGGAGCCTGCCTACTACACTGCAGTGTCACCTCTAACAAGGAACTCACTTTATAGCCAAGAATTACAGCAGAAACCAGGGAGGAAGCTGCTTGTTGGTTTACCCTCAGGCTAACACTTAGCTAGCTTTCTGATACAGCACAGGACCACTTACAGAGGAATGTTGCTGCACCCGGTGAGTGAGCTGGGCCCTCCTACAGTGATTAAAATCAAGACAGCACCCCACAGACATGCCCATAGTCTAAGGTAATCTAGGCAGTTCCTCTCAGATAAGGCTAAACTGTCTGCTGTCTGGTAGAGCGGACCAGGACAGTGTGCTGACTCTATCTACCCCTCAAAGGTTTGTCACTGGGAATCGCTCCTCAGTGTTATTCTAATAGAAAATAATTGACCCTTTTTGAACCTGTTTGTTAAAATTAAACTATCAAACTCTGTGGACTGCCTAAGTCACCAGATCCTGCAGCTTCGAGGCCAGGCCAGTACGTAAAACAAGCAGGGCTGCTGCGGAGCCGTGGTTCTGGAAGGAATGCGCCCTCGAGTGTGCGATAGATGGTACCAGCTATGTGTGTTACAGAAATAGCATATTCTCAGAAATAGTAAGTGTTTCACTTTTCTTGGGCACAGCCCATTGCAGAAGGAGGCTGGGGGAACCTGAGCGCCTCCTTGAGCAAGGATGAAAGCATTGCTGTTTTTAGGGGTGCGTGGTAGAAAGGCTTTGGTGTTGGGGAGGTTAGAAAACAAGTTTGTTAAAGATAGGACCTCAAGTGTAAACACTTTGTTCCTTGGTCCCTTCTTCTAGCACAGCCACAGAGTGGAATTATCCTGGGGTGAGCTTGCTCCCGTACGTGGTGGGCATCTCTGTGAGTTTGGGTTTCCAAGGGTCTGGTCGCTGGCAAGCTGTGACTAACTCTCAGATTTCCATCCCTTTGTCTTGCTCTTTGTGTCCCTCCTACTCAGATGGGCTTAGTGGTTACGGATACTAATCAGAGGGATAGGCAGGGTGTTAAGATAGAAATTTAACACAAAATGTATTTGCTTCAGTTCTTAATTCTGTCAGGGAGCATATTAGATATGAGATGGCAGCCAGCATTGAGGAAGGATTTGGGTACTGCTCTTGCCCTGGGTAGAGGGTTATAAATTGGCCGAAGCCAGGGCTCACACTGCTCAGCTTCCTTCATCTATCTCAAGGCTCTGCCAATTGGCTGATTGCTTATCAAAACTTGAGTGAGAAGATGCATGGTTATGAGGGAGAGATTAAATGTGTACATTTGTGCAGGTGTGGGGGTGTGTACGCCTGGGCTAAAGAAGATGTCAGGTGTCCTCTGTCACTCTCTGCCTTATAGGGAATATAAGGGTCCTTATAGGGAATGAAGGGTCAGACAGTGTCTCTCACTGAACTTGCGGCTAGGCTGGTGAACAGTGAGCCCTAACAGTCTTCCTGTCTCTCTGACCCCACAACAGCGTCGGGTTACAGACATGCATGTCACGATGCCCGTCTCTGTATGAGTGCTAGGTCTTTGTGCTTGGGCAGAGAGTGCTTCTGTCTCAGGCCACACAATTCTTGTGTTGTCACTTTCCCTGTTAGCGGACGGGCTGGCCCAGGGCTGCTGTCTGCACTGTTGAGATGTTGGTTGAGTTGATGGAGGCATTGGTGCTGCCTTTGAGATCCACAGGCTGCTTCTGTTGGCATTGATGGTGAGAACAACAGCCCAGAAAGGCAGAATCAGCTGTTTTCCAATGTGCCTCTGAGTTGTTCTGGCTGATGGTGCTGCTGTTGTCAGGGTTATTTCTTGTGCAAATGAAGGTGGCTGTGCAGCTCCTGTTTGCCTAAGCTAAGCTACCTTGGCATTGAAATTTCTCTATTGGTTTGGAAAATACAGAAAAGGGAGGAAAACAACCTCCAAACCCAAAGCACTGTGATAAAGTCTGGCTCACGGGTGACTGAATAAGAATGTTCTCATTTAAAACCCTGAGAACAGTAAATATTTGGCTCCCTGTAGCGCAGCCTTCCTCCTGCGCTGCATCTTGGTTATTTAGCCTTCTGCCAGGCTTCCAGAAAGCTGTTCCTGTGAGTAGTGCGCACTGTGGATGCAGCAAGGCGCCATTGGCGACTGATGGCGTGGGCTTGGTGGTCAGCATTTATGCAGCAGCAGCACAAATGTGGCCACGAGCGGTGCCAGTCTGCAGCGTGGCTTTCCGAATCCCAGCTAGCTCAGAGTGACCCTTCTCAAGGACTCACGCACTGGTCTCCATGCCTGCCCTAGAGCCATGAAGAAACTCCCTGTGGGTTTCCTCCATCAAAATGTTCCATCCAGAGCCTCTGTCTCTCTGCAGCTGACTTTAGAATGATCCAGAATGCCTTCCTTCTTGCTTGTCATCTGTGATAGCGAGGATATAGGGAGTTAGAGACATAAAGATTCAAGGTAGAGACAGTGGGTAAGCTGTCCAAGCCTGAGGAAGTGAATTCAAATCCCCAGTGTTCATGTAAAAAGCTGGACATGGCCATGGGTCCTGACAGTGAACTGGAGCTGTGGAGGGTGGAGACAGGAGGGTCTCTGAGGTTTGCCGACTGCCAGACTAGTTCCCAGTTTAGTGAGACTGACAGACAGACAGGGACACCTGACATCCTCCTCTGGTCTGCACCCTTCTCCATGTGCACACAGCACGCATAAAACACACACACACACGCAGCCAAAGTTAACACGATGAAGAAGCAGAGTAAAGCTGATCATGTTTTTGCATGTTCAAACTCCAAGTTCAAGTTGGATCAGCAGAGTGTTGGTTCATAAAAGACTTAGTTTTTCCTCTTTAAGTTCACTCCTCTGTCCCCTAATCAGGCCGACAGTGACCTCACCTCTCCCAGAAAGCATCATCCCTCTACATGAGCCTTCCACAGACAGGACACTGCACTCAGCCCTGGCCGCTTCTAAGCATTTTGTGAGGCCTCAGCAGCCTGCTCCGTTCTGTAGTAGACAGTAATCCCCTAGCCACTACAGTTGCCTGGAGCGGGCAACTTTCCTTCAAGAAATGAATGGAAGCCCAAAGGAGGTGACTTCCCAGGAATAGTAGAGAATTCCCCCAGGAGAGCAAGCAGGTGGACCAGAATGAGAAGGATTAGGAGGTAGACCTCAGCAAAAAAACGTGCTGGAGTCAGCCGGGATGGGGTGGGGTATGTAAAGTTGTAGGTGGGCCAGAAGCAAAGTGCTGGTGGTGGCCAGGGCCTTTGAAGTTGCTCCTACATCTTGGCTGGTGTGCAGTGCACACCCAGCATACAGGGCCAGGTCCTGAACCCTCTGTAGTCACTGCAGGCATCTCCGTTCTTTGGAGGTTTTTCCACACCTCTGGCTCTCCAAGGCCTCTTGGTCTCTCTGGAGGTGCCTGCCTCTGCTACCCTTTACCTGTCCCCACCTTCTCCAAGTCCCATACTAACCCTACCTGCACCTCCTCCCTGGGTGGATATCATCCCTGTATGATATGCCCCCTCCTTACAGTTTATCTGGACCCCATCTGTGCACAGACACTGTGTTCCCTTGGAATTTGGTCCTCACAGGGTGACCAGCTGTCTCTGTCCTGGGACACTATGGCAGAGTCAGTGAATGGAGTGCCATTATTGAGCTCATTCTATGAGTCCTCACACTGTGGGAAGTACCTGCCACACAATGGAGCCATTTGGGTTCCAAGTTCATTGTGACTTGAGCAAAGGCTGCCAGGAGACAGGAAGAATGGTGGGGAGCCTGTTGTTTGTGGTCTGTGCTGGTCCCCAGGGTGGGGGCGGGGTCTCTTCTGCTGTGTTTGCTCATCCTTCAAGCCCAGCAGAGCTCCAGGACAGTTCAGTCTGTGCCTCACAGAAGTTATTAGAGCTGGGGAGGCTCCGCCTTCAGCATCTCCATGATTACTGCACTAATATTCATTTGAGTATTTATTTTCCTGTTGCTCCAGTAATTATGCTGTAGCAACGCTTGACTGTAAAGAGTGGATTATGTAATTACCTCTCTAGAAAATTGGCTTTCGACTTGCACTTGGGGATTAGTGTCTGAACAGACAGAGATTCCGCTGTGGGACACGTGGGTCCCTCCTAGCCTGGTGTGTGTCAGGAGAGCACCTTTGCACAACACAGGTGTTCAGTGAACTTGGGGGTTACCACACGTGCCCCAAGTCAGGTTCAGCCAATTAGAAGAGTCAAGTTAAAGGTGAAAAACAGAAAATTGAGACTGAATTTCTGTGGCCACATTGGGAAGAGGGACAGAGATAGCAAAGGTTCCACGTCTGTCTGTGGGTTCCTAAAATGAGAGCGTCCTCACATGAACATATCTTGAAAAGTGGGGTTCCTCAGACAGGTGCATAGAAGACAGCCCAAGAGTGGAGGCTGGGTCCTCGTCCTCACAGTTGGATGAGCCCAGCAGAGGCCACTGGATGCTTCCTTCAGGGGATGAAGGTCTATCCCCCAGGGCCGTGAACTAGCGCTTGTAAGAGCAAACTGTTTAAGAGGGAACCCAACCCTAAATTCCTGGTTCTGTGCTCACACTGAGCCGTGCTCAGAAATTTCCAGAACTGGAACTAAACTTTCCCCTATTAAGAACCTGGCCAGCTGCAGGGACCTCATTTTTGTAACAGCAGATTAGTCCATGGTCTCCCCAAGACAGAATCTGGAGGCTTCTTGTGGATGCTGACCTCCACCTGTTTCCCCATCTATGTGTTCTACATCCGAAGTCTTGGCTTTTCGTGTGTGTGTGTGTTCCTGTGTTGTGGTGGGCATCCCATGTGAGCATGTGTAGGGCACACAACAACGTCCTTTGGTGTTGTTCCTCAGGCACTGTCCAGCTGTGTGTTGGGGACAGGATTTGCCACTCAACTTGAAGCTCACAGATGAGGTTGGAGGGGACTGCCTAGCAAGCCCCTGGGATCAACTTCCCTGGTGCTGTGTTACAAGGTCATCCAAACATGTCCAGCCTTTTCTGTGGGCCTAGGGATCTCAATGCAGATCCTCACAGGGACTCCTGAGTTCCAGCACATGTTGGAGACGGGGAGGAGTCCAGAAGATGGAGACTCCCATTGGTGCATAATTTGCGTTCTGGAATGTAAACTCTGGAATGCTCCCGTTTTTTGAATGAGGCTATAATTTACGACTTATTTAAAGGAGTAAGACAGAGACAGAGTTGCTGGGGGTCTGGTCAGCCAGTCTGACCTAATCAGCAAGTTCCAGGTTCCACAAGAGGCCCTGTGGTAGAATGTGAGAAGCAACTCCTATGAGCTGCCTTCTGACGTATGTATGCTGTGATTCTCCTGTACACCTTCTGACGTAGCTTCCTATGTGTGCTGTGATTCTCCTGTACACATAGGAAGTAAATAAGCAAATAAATGGAATAAAAATTTTAAATGGAGAGTGACTGAGCAAAATACCTAACATGGATATCTGGCCTCTGTACACTTGCCTGCTCATACACACAAATTATAAAATTAAAAAAAGGAATCTCTGATGGTCGGGTCACGCCTGATTCCCTCACATGCCGGGATTGCAGCTGTGAACCACCACACCTTGTTTCTGTTTGGGTTTTCTGTAGACAGCTGTGTTTTATCAGAATAAAAAGCCACATGTTTCAGTTGTGTGGCGAGGAGCACAGTGCAGGATGAGGGACAGAAGTGACTCCACCTCTGCTTATGTGGGTGGTTACCTTGTGTAATTGCGGGTTTTCCTGTTATTCTCATGGTTTTAGAAGGCAAACTTGATCACTGTTCTACAAAGCCAGGCACTCTGGAACACCTGGGCTCCCACATGCCAGTCAAGTGCTTTATTCAGAGCCACGTGATAGCACATCCTCCAAGATCTCACCATGTAGGAAGCCAAGGCAGGAGGACCACCATGAGTGTGAGGCCAGCTTGGGCTGCATAGTGAGTGCCAGGCCAGCCAGAGCTATATAGCAAGACTCTGACTCAAAAAGAACTAAAAAATACAAAAAACAAACAAAAAAGAGCAGTAGGAAGCCACAGGCCAGACGGCTGTCACAGAGGAGCCCTGTGAAGATAGGAATTGACCAGATCCGATAGCCATTACAGAGGGGCTCTGACTCTGGAGCTTTTCAGTGAGGATAGGAATTGATGAGGTCAGTTTTACATACTCTAGGCCTTTGTTTTCTCTTTTATATATCAAGACTCAGCTCCTGTGGGCCTCAGGAACTTATGGTTTGTTTAGTTTGAACAAACCAGTGCCAAGCATGTCTGGGATCACAGTCCTATGGACGGATCCTGGTTGTCTTCCAGCTCTCTTCGCGTTAGAGAGCCCTGTAGCCACGTCCTGTCCTCTACACTGCCCCACAATGCAGAAGCGATTCAATGACTTCTGTGTAAGAGGACACAGATCTGCAGCTGAGGAGGGGGTTCAGGTGGCGAAGGCCATGCTGTGCAAGCCCGAAGACATGAGCTCCGTCCTAACAGTCACGTAAAGGCCAGGCATGGTGAAACACATGTGTGGCCAGCCTTGGACCCCTGGGCTCGCTGGCCAGCCCAGCCTAACCAGTGAGCTCCAGGACAAGCGAGGGACCTTGACTCAAAAAACAAGTTGGACCTGAAGAGCGACACCGGAGTGTGACCTCTGACCTCTACAAATGCACCCCCCCCACCATACACATACACACAAGGGAAAAAAATTAATTTTTATGTTGAAAAAGAAAGGTTATGTTGGAGGTTACATTGATGTGTGAGTTTGCATGTAACTACATTTAGATGTGTGTACGTATCGTTGTTTGAGACACTTGGTATGGTTATAGTAATTTAAAATTTCATTATTTTGTGTATTGATACTGTTCTGTCCTGACAGAAAATCTTTCACCGGGCCACCCAGATCGCATTGTGTGTCGTGCATGGGGCCGGTCTAGGTGAAGGCATGGGAGAGCATTGATGTCCGTGGGTCTCCCAGCTCATGGTACTGTGTGGCTATAGACTGTCCTATGAGCAATAGGGACACTTGGAGCTAGACCCAGGCACTGTGTAGTGTAGCCTCATCCAGCACAGCCTGAGAACACAGGGAAACCTTCCCTAAAATAACTTCTTGCTGATTCTTGGACAGCTTGGCGGTTTCTCTGCATCTGGGGAAAGCAGTAGGTGGAGAAGCCTGGTTCTCGTCATGTGCGGCTTCCCGTGTGTACAAACAAGGTGTTTCACTCGCTGCATGCAACCACACAAGGAGGAGGGGATCTGCAGTTTTTTTGCGTTTTTTTCTTCCTTTTTGTTTTTTTTGGTGTGTGCATAGGCCGGGGGTGGGAGAGGGAGTGAACAGGGGTCTCATGTATCTTAGGCTGACCTGCCTTGAACCCACTTTGTATTCACAGCAGACCAGACATTCAAAGCCCTTGTAGGTAAAGGCACAGGTCCTTAAGTTAGATACTTTCTGCCCTGTGTGAACTTCCGTGTGGTGGCCGGCTTCCTGTTACTATTGCATGGATCTCAGACAGTTATCTATCTTATAAAGATGTTCATTTTGGAGGGCCCTAGCCATGTTTTCTGAGTCTGAGGGGTTACAAATGACACAACGTGTGTCTGTCTTGTGTGCACAGACAAACTCCATCCATACTACAATGTAGTAGTCTCAGCTCAAATAGCATCCATTGAGTGGAAGCATTTTGAAACATTAAGCCTTGCAGCTGCTTGGACACAAAAGGAGATGGGTTTTGACATTTACTCTCTGTCAACTCTCTCTCCTGTCACTTGTTGTGAATCTTTGCTGGAAAGGTTGGTTACTTGTTACTTTTACAGTAACAGGGTTATAGTTCACACACAAAAGTGAATGCCTAACTGGAGACAGCGTGGCATTGATTCTTAAAGCTATATAACAGTTTTATTGTGGTGGTGGTGTGTGTGCTATTTCTTAGTTCTGCTCAGAGCGTATTGTTTGTTTTCATGCACATGAGTGTTTACTAGCATGTGCTTATGTGTACCGCATGTGTGCATTGTCTGCTGAGGCCGGAAGAGGGTTAGATCTCTTGGAACTGGAGTTACAGGCAGTCATTAGCCACCCGGAGTGGGAGCCCGGGAGTAGGAGTAGTCTGTGCTCTTGACCACTCAGCTCCCCTCGCCCTCAGGTTTTAGTTTTATAGCTTGCTCTCTTGTCCTAAGAGCTTTGATTCCTGACAGGTACCCTGTGAAACTGGCGAGGGACGCTGTCCCTTAGGACAGTGACAGAAGAGGTCATTGGAGCTGAGCCTCCATCCTCAGAGCCACACTGTGGCTTACGTGGCTGCAGGCATTGGGGTTCAGTCCAGTTTCCTCTGGTTCTTTGAACATGTGTTTCATTTGTGTGCAGCATTCTATTCCTAACACATTAGGGCAATGTTTGTGTCTTAGCCACCAGTTCAGAGCTGTGTGGCCATCAGACACTTGTTTGGGACAGAGATGGGAAATTTCACTGGCCATCCTGAGAGTGACTTGTTTGGGTAGTGATGAGTGGCCTCTGCCCCCCTCCCTCAGGGCACTGAGGTCCATCTGGTTGCTTGACCACACTGACTCTGACCTAGAAGCCAGAACACCGCCCCCCCCCCCCCCACACACACACAGACACCTGCCCTGAGCTGAAGTCCCTGCTCCAGCTGCAGAGTTTCCTCTGCCTCAGGAGAGAGCCATGCAGCCTCAGCATTCACGCTGCTGATGGAAGGTCAGGTTTCTCTTATGTCTGCGGATGTTTTGTGTCAATAAAAACCTGTGGAAATGCTTCAGGACCTGAGCGGGGGCCTGAGCACCAGAGCATTTCCTAGGAGTTTCTTTTTATCTTTTAGACATGTTTCCAGGTCTACATTTGACTTGTAGAAAACTGTGATTCTGGTTTTGTAGGGGTGGGGAGAACCCTACATTTTGCCAACAGAGAGCATTAAAATTCAGCCTTCTGCCCGTGTCAGATTTCATACAAAAGACATTTTACAGTCAAACCCGGGAAACGTGGAAACAGAGATTTATAATGGAAATGCTGATTCAATTTGAGCCAACGCCAGACATTTCATGAGGGAAAATTAGATTAAACAGTAGATACTTAGAGAGACTTAAGATTGTGACAGCCTAAGAAAACATATGCTCTGCGCGCTTCCCAGGCGTCCGGGCGCTTCTGAGGCGAGCGGGAGGCAGCTCCTTGATGTTTGAGGCCTTTATTAAACGCCCTTTTATCTGCCTTTGGATCACTGGACCCCAGAACGTATGGTTTGGGGTCTGGCGAGTCTTGCACATTACCACAGGATCAAAACCCGATGTTGTGGGTGGAAGTAATTCAGTCCTGTCAGGCGTTGTCTCTGTGAAGTCAGGGAGCTCCAAGAGGAGAGTCACTGGGACCCATCATCAAGGAACACTGGCCAGGGGGAGGGTCTTCCTGCTGTGCTGGGACCTAGACACACAGGGGCTCTGCCCTGACCCGAGTGAGGTCAAGGCTTTTCCCAGATGTGCGCTCCCGTTCCAGGGCTGCTTGTCTGTTTCAGTCTGCCTGTAGTCTCCTAGATACACAAACATTTCTGATTTTGACCAAATTCAATTATCAATCATTTTCCTTGGTTGACAATGCTATTGGTGTCCTATCCATGTCTTATCCAAGAAGTCACTGCCAAATCTGTGGTCATACTTCTAGCTTCCATGAGCTATGCTATATTTCTTGTGTGTGTTGGGGTATGCAGGTTAGGGTTAGTGTTTATGGGTGTGTGTGTGCAGATACATGTGTGTATAGAGGCCAGAGGTCAACATCACACATCTTTCTCAATCACTCTTCACCGTAATATTAAGACAGGGTTTCTTACTAACTTGCAATTCTCCCATTCAGCTTGACTGACTGGCCACTGGGCCCCAGGGATCCTCCTGTCTCCACCCCCACACACCTCCACACACCCTGTCACAGTGGGCTCACAGGCATGTGCCACCAAGCCTGGCTTCTGCGTGAGCGCTGGAGATCCAGACTCAGAGCCCCAGGCTTGCATACCAGCACTTGACCAACCGTCTCCCCAGATGCGCTTAAGGTTTTCTTGTGAGTTTTATGGTTTTTGTGCTTTTGTGTTTAATCTGTTTTGGGTGACTTTTATATATGGAGTCAGGTAGGGCATATGCACATCTCGTTCCCTTTGTTGGCAATGTTACTCCCACTGAGCTCTTAGTGTCCATGTTGAAAAAGACTTGACAGTGTACCGGAGAACACTCTGCAATGAAGGGGTTTCTTACCTCGAGCCAGCAGTGAATGGTTCGTTCTATATTTGCTACTCAAATGTGGTTTTTTTTGTTTTGTTTTGTTTTTTTTTTTTTAGAAAAAAAAAAGGTACTTGAGTTGTGTGCAGCAGTGGGCAGGGCTAGCCTTCTCTCTCAACCTCTATGCAGAGTGGAAGAAAGTTGCTCTGGATTGGACAGTTTCCTGGCTCACCAAGGACACTGAGCCAGCCACTTAGCACCCTAGGTTCTGTTTGAATCTTGGTTTGATTGTGGCTCTGTGGAGGGAAGGGTATGAGACTTCCTGCAGCTCTTAAGGCTCAGTGCAGCAAGTTTCATGGAAGATGTTTATGTTCCCTTTTCCACAGGCCCAGGTTAAGCTCATGTGGAATCAATCTTAAGATTTAAGGCAACTTCTGAAAGATTTGCTTAGGATTTAAATAAAGTCAGATACATTGGGCAGGGTGGGGAAGAAGGCCTTGCTGAGTCTTTGGGCAGGGAGCATTCAAAATACCCTGGATAATAGCATGAAGTTAGCATGTGTAAACATAGAGTCAGGAGGCCCGGGTTCTGTCAAGGCCCTGGATAGGAGTGCCCCATGCTGACTTTGCTCTGAGGGACTATGACAGTGGTCCAACTAGGTCGGTGGCAGCTGAAGCAGAGAGGGAAGCATGCCTTAGAGAAACATTGGGTGGTGAACTTGGCAGGCTGTGGGTTAGATGTGGACTTCGAGAAGAGCTGGCTGAGAACTTGGTGTGGCCATGCTGGGTGGGACTGGAGAGGCGGGGGTGTAAGCTTGAGCTATCACAGTGCACACTGGAAGCCTTGAATGAAGCAGCTTTGAGTTGTGGATAAAGACTGAATTGCCAGCATAAAGAGGGTATATGGAACCCCCAGAATGCCTTCAGAATTTAGAGAAGGCAGCCTGGGATAGCCCAAACACCAGCATCCGCAGGAAGGCCCAAGAGGAGGAGCCAGCAGGAGATCTAAAGAAGCAAAAAGAGTCTGTCTGATCCATGTGCTATGAAGGTGATCCCTCCTCCATCCTGGCTCCTGGGACTACAGTCATGTGGATTGAATAACAGATGTAAGCTGGTCATGAGTGCTAGCCCAGGGCCAGGCACACTTGTAAGGATGGGGAGAGCAGTTTGTGTTCTAGGCTGGGGCCCTGCCCACTTGGAACTAGCTGAAGTCCCACCTGTGGCTCACGTTCCCTTGTTTTCTTTGGTCCTTCAAGCCTATCCATCATGGGGTAATCATAAGGGACTATCTGGGGACTAAATCTTCCAGGGCTTGTCATGAGTGTCCTGCTGTACTCTGATGGAAAACACCTTAACTGGACCTTGGAGATCCGCTTTCCTGAAAACCACACTGGGGAAATTCCTCCAGGTAATACTTGAATCACCTAAGGGACTGTGGCGCTAAAGCCAGTGTGAGCTTTCTACGAAGGTAGAAGCCATTTGCAGCTTACCCCTGAATCATGAAACTCCAGAGTGGAGAATCTTGCTTTCTGAATTCTCATGGCTGTGTCAACTTAATTTTGGTACAGCTCAGTCAGTAGTTGGTTGGTTGGTTTGTCAAAAAGAATGTCTGAGTGAAACACTAATTTTCCTGCCCAGATTTAATGAATTTGCCTATCAATAGATAGTGGTTGCTACTTAATTGGCTACATTTCTCATTTCTTAGACAAAATACCTGACAAAATCAAGTTAAGGGATTGTTTTAACTCAGTTTGAAGGTACAGTCCATCATGGCGGGGAGGGCAGGCAAGCAGTGGAGTGTGAGGCGGCTGGTTGCATTGTGTCATTAGTCAGGAAGCAGAGAGAGATAAATGCTAGGACTTAGCTCTCTCCTGTTTCAATCTGGTACCCAGCTCATGGGATGCTGCTGCCCACATTCAGGGTGGATCTTTCCTCCTCAGCTGAACCTCTCCAGAAATTCCCTCACAGACAGGCTCAGAGGTGCATCTCCCAGGTGATTCCAAATCCAGTCAGGTTGACAGAGAAGGTGAACCAGTCTAACAGCCCATTGCGCAGGTCAGTGAACATCTGCATATGCATTAAAGGCTTGTTTCATGGCCATCTGTTCATGGCTTCCTGAGACGCCAGGCTGAACACACCTGGTCTCCGTGCAGGCTCAGGTGATGGACCTTAGAGAAGGCAACAGCCCAGCTCTTGTCCTCTTGGCCACAGGTACCTTTGTTCCTCTGTGCCTTCCCAGATATGTTCTGGTCGGATTCTGCTGTGGAGAATGAACATTTCCCGCAGTTATGCTTTTATTATCAACGCACTGTATAATTTTAACCACTTTTTTTCTAGGAATGGGGCTCATAATTTGTGCATTTTTGTGTGTTTCAACCATTTGCTACAGCTGCAGTCCTGATAAGAGGCTCAATTATGAGCACAATATTAGTCTTTAAGACTCACTGATGTCTCATGGGAGACTTGGAAATGCATCTTATCTACAGACAGTGGTGCTTACGCAGTGTGGTGCTATGGTTCTGTCTTGTTCTTTTCTGTTGAATGCCCTGGGCGTTGCCTTGTGTGCCGATCCTTCCCTCAGATTCCCAGTTCTTGAGTGTGTCCTTTAGCTGTCTCCCATTGCCTGCCTTCCCTGGCTTCTCGCTGTGCAGGTCTTCTGTTCATGCCCTACGAGGCCACGCAGCTTCCTTGTTTCCTTTTTTCTAGTGCTAATAGATGACTGGTAGCAAATTGTTTATTTTTGATAGGCAGCAAAAGCCATAGACCTTGGCACAAGGCAAGAGTAATTGTAGCTGGGAATGTAGCTGAATTGTTAGGTAAGAGCTCACCTAACATGCACAAAGCCCTGGGCTCAGTCTCCAGCATGAACTGGGTGTGTGGAACAAGCCTGTACTTCCAGCACTGGAGAGGTAGAGGCAGGAGGATCAGGAGTCTTCGTTGGCTACATTAGTGCGTTTAAGGCTAGCTAGGACTACATGAAACCAAAAAACAAATGAACAAACAAATACAGGAGTGGGGGCGGATATTTGCAAAGGATTGGAGGTGGTGCATTCTTGGTATTGAAGATGAACTTGAAAAGGAAAACTAATCTGGGGAGTTCTGTGCCTTCTTCCTTTATCTGGTCAATGTCTGGACTTGGGAACTTGCAAGCCTGAGTTTATTTGGCCATTTACATAGGAAAACAACATTGGTCCTTATGCTACCCCTAGCAGGATGGAGCAGCTTAGAAGGTCAGGGCCACTGCACATACAGTGCAGGTTATACCTCACAACACACATCCTTGATATGTCACTATGTTTCATGAAGAAATGTGCTGTGCGCTTAGCGCTAGGGACCCTGGCATTTGCCACCATATACTATCAAAGCCAGCATGTGGTCGTGACAGTGCAAGAAGGGCTAGCACATGGCAGATGGTCCAGAAGAAGAATGCAGAAGCTTGTGCCACAGGGCTTCCAGTACCCTGCAGCCTGGGTGCCCCGAGTACTCCATTTTCCATGACATCTTCGTTTGCAGTAGCTCTGCTCTGGAGTTTCTCCCAGGAAGCCACCTAGCAGAAGAGGGCTCTGCACAGCCCAGAGCACCTGAGACCCATGGCAGATGGGCTGTGGGGACTGTTATTGCTTGCTTCTGCGGGACTCTGCCTTGCCAGGGGGAGTTTTAGAAATGTGGAGAGGATGGAAGGCGGCAGCTTTTGCCATCTATCCAGTTGGGGCATCGGCAGCTCATTTCACTGGTTCTTCAGTGGGACTGGATGCCCTCTTTACAGAATGGAGTAGCTGCTGGTTGTCCAGTTTATAGTCGTGTAAGGGTTTGAGGGAAGGCCTTTCGGCATAATATCCTGTCTGTCCTGGGTTCCCGGGTGTTGACACTCAGCCACCTTTGCATGTGAACATGTATCTGTAAGGTTACAGTGAGCTCTTCTTTTTCTATTTTAAAGACAAAGTCTCATCTGGTCCAAACTGATCTCAAACAAATGTGTAGCTGAAGGTGGCTTTGACCTGATCTGGCAGCCTTCCGGAACTCCCATGTGAGTACACCACCATGCCAAGTTTTATGCAGTGGTGGGGATTAAACCCAGTGCTTCATACATGCAGGGCAAGCACTCAACCAACTGAGCTCCATCCCAGGCCTGAACTCTTACAGTTAAAGCCTATTTAATAGGTCCATGGACATTCCACTTGAGTCTTTTATATTAAAGTGTTACTGCCTGGTGCATTCCTTCAGTTAGCCGTTGATTTATTTAGTGGTGGGTTGTTTTTTGTTTTTCTGGGGTTTTTGTTTATTTTGTTTTGTTTTACCCTTACTACATAGTAGAAATGTGCCAGTCAACTACAAAAGAAATGCCAAGTAGAATTATGTGGCCCTGGACCTGCAGGCTGCTTTGAGGGAAGAGACACACCAAATTAAGAAGCTGCTGTAAAGTACGAAAGAGGGAGAAAGTAGAGGACACCATGGGAACACGGCACAGGGAGGCATAGCCTGAGAGGAGAGTGGCCCGATGGGGTGGTCTGCTCTGCTCAGCAGCCGGCACTCCGGTTAGCGGGAGCAGCATGGACAGCAGCCTAAAGTGAAGGGTGCTAGGTACTCGGTGTGATGTGATTGAGATGCAGCATAGAACATGGGACTGAACAGCAGACAGATGGGAGAGGGCAACACAGGGGGAGGGGAAGAGAGAGAGAGCTCAAACAGTACATGGAGTCTCTCTACTCACCCAGTGTTCTACCACTTGGCTATTTGTCTAGTCGAGATTTTTAAATAGACTCAGAGCCCCTGATTTCTGTAGCTTCATGATTTGTCTTTGGAGCCCATGTCTTGTCCTGACTGGTCTAGGAGGTACTGCTAATATGTAGCTGAGCCTCAGCACGGCCTATGCATCTCGGCGAGATGCAGACTGGCGTAGCTCTGCCGTGGTGGGTGGGGTCAGACTGCTGGCTATGCATGGGCTGCACTTTTCCTACTTAGTGTCCTGTGTGTTGAACACACACTGGTCCTTCAGTGTGTGCAGGGAAGGGAGGGAGATAGGGCAGTCGTGCCGTAGCTTTGGATAGCATTAGTCATATAAATAGGAAGATGAGAGTTCAGAGAAGTTGGCATTTCATACATATTTTTATAACATTTTTCTTAGGAATAAGTGTTACTGTTCTTTCCAATGGCAGTGAAGCTGTTTAGATTTTCCATTCCTGGGTCAGTTTGGAGAATTTGTGTTTATTTTACCAGGACATTGTTAGTTTCCTACAGGTTTTCAAATTTTTTGTCACGTGGTCGATCCAGGTATTCTTTCATGCTTATATTAACATAATAATGCTTTGACTATGTGTCCTTTTTGTTTTCCTTCTAGTTTTAAAACCCTGTGTGGTCTTCTGTCTCTCTTATTCTTCTGTGGGCTTGAGAAGAAGCAAGTTTTGTTTTTGTTTTTAAGTAGCTCTGACTTGCTTATCTTATCCACTTCTGTTCCATCAATTCTGGGCTCTTCTAGTACATCTTGCTGTCATCTAAAATGGCCAGAGTAATGAGCACTCAGCTCCTGTCTATGACTCTAGAAATTAGTTCAGTCATTTGGAACTAGGTAGTAGGGCGGGAGTCTCTTCACAGAAGGTCTATAAATTGATACTAAGAAGCTAAAGATTAGTTTCCTGGTATTACCTGTTGGGGATTCATGCATCTCTGTACCAAACATTAAAGGGGGGGCGTACACATGCGTGTACACATGAGTGTGCGCCCCCACGAGTGCTCTGGTAGAGGCCAGAGGAATACAACCGCTTATTTCCTTTAATGTCCTGCTCCTTATCTTCTGAGACCTCACTGAATCTGGAGCTTGCCATTTTGGCTGGACTGGCTGACCAATAGGCTCCTGGGATCCACCTGTTTCCATTTGCCAGGGTTGGACCTACAGACTCTTAAAGCTGTGCCTGCTTTTGCGTGGGTTCACAGAACGTCAGCTCGGGTCCTCACGCTGTCACAGCAGACACTGCCCCAGGGAGGCATCTTCCTAGCCCCAGCCATTATACTTCTTAAGTTTAAATCTCATTGTCTGTAAAGAGCAGTCATCTAAAGAACTGACGGGTCTGCGGAAGCCCAGCTCGCTGAACCCAGTGCATTTCACCGGGAGAGGGGAGAGATTGTTTGCTTTTTTTTGCCTCTGTTGTCAAGCTCTTGGTTTCCAGGGACTGGTTTCATAAAAGTCTAAATTGTGTAGGAAATAACAGCAATCTACAGCAGCCTCCTATCCTTTTAACAGTGGTGATTCTGGGTGGATTGAGAAGAGGCAGCCATTCCTCTGTCATTCTGAGGACACAGGTCAGGATGTCCAGATACCTGCTTGTGTTTTCTCCCCTCGTCTGTCATACCCTAACATCCCTTATTTCCTTGGTTACATAATGACTCTGGGGGTAACGAACATGAGGCCGGACCCAGACTAATAGCTTTTTTAGTGCTGGAGACAAAGCAAAGCAGCTGCCACCCTAGGGAATATCTGCACTTCTCAGGGACGTCCGTCTAGTCATCGTGGCTGCCAGGAGCTTTCCAGAAAGTTCTCATACTGTTCAGCTAATTGGGAGCTTAATCTTGTCCAGCGGAACTTTAGTTGGATATTATGCTTATGGGAAGGACAAGAGCTGTTTCTTTCTTGGGTCCATGAATAAGTCACCCAACCTGTCCCGAGCCGGGAAAGTATGTGGTGCTAGCAATATTTTTGTGTGGTTAAAGAGAAAATAAAGGAGAAAGACGAGACAGAGTAGATCTGGTCCTATCTCTGCCCCGTGTGTTTCCGCCTATTACGGTGTTTGGTGCCTGGAGTAAATCCTGCATCCTGGGAGACTTTCTCTAAGAGTGATGGTCTTGGTGTTCTGTGAGAGTTCCAGTCAGCCTTGTACAACAGGCTAGACAGGCACACCTAAGCCGTGCGAACAATGCAACATGCACACAGGAGTGTGAGAACACTGAGATGGGCAGAGGCAAGGGTGAGAGACAAAAGAAAGCAGCCTGTAGGCCTGTGTTGTCCTGCATTGTTTCGGTCACAATTGACTGTTTTCTGTCTTTTAATTCAGGTGAAGGAAATGCTTGTGGGCAAACTCTGTTTTGAGGATGTTGTTTGCCTTTGGTGAAAAAGAAACTTCAGGCAACCAACTTTTCTGTCTGTTTGTGATAGCGCCGTGTGATGTCCTCGGAGGCGGGTTCACACCATCATTGCTCATGACTGCTTCTTGCCTCTGTGGACATGAGTGACCCAAGGCCTGCACAGGTAGAGAAGCACAAGCTTGGCAGAGCTGCCTCCAAATTCAAGGACTCATCCCGAACCATGCAGTCTGATGATTATTTTGCTCGGAAATTTAAAGCCATCAATGGCAGCATGGGGCCCGCCACTTTAAACACCTCTAGTTCAAGTGAGGGCAGTGGAGGTGGTGGTGGGCCAGCCAACGGTACCCCAGCAATGCCCAAGATGGGAGTGAGGGCCAGAGTGTCCGAGTGGCCTCCGAAAAAGGACTGCTCCAAGGACCTTGCTTGCAAGACACTGTGGGAGAGCCGTTCTCAGTCCAGCTATGAGAGTGTTACCTCCATCATCCAGAATGGCCAAAATGACCAGGGTGACAGGCAGCAAGAGGAACAGCTGGACCTGGACTTTGTGGAGGCAAAGTACACCATTGGAGACATCTTCATCCATTCTCCCCAGAGAGGACTCCACCCCATACGACAAAGGAGCAACAGCGACGTTACCATTAGCGACATCGATACTGAAGATGTCCTGGACCAACATGCAGTCAACCCCAACACTGGAGCAGCCCTGCACAGGGAATATGGGAGCACTTCATCTATTGATAGGCAGGGTCTGTCTGGAGAGAATGTTTTCGCCATGCTCCGAGGGTACCGTGTGGAGAATTATGACCATAAGGTTACCAGCTCCTTTGGGTTTCCGGACTTCTTTCCCTGTAACACCGCCATCTCCCCCAGCCTCCACGCTGCAGCCCAGATCTCTAGAGGAGAGTTTGTCCGCATCTCGGGGTTGGACTACGTGGATGGTGGGCTCTTGATGGGAAGGGACAGAGACAAGCCCTTCAAGCGCAGGTTCAAATCAGAGTCGGTGGAAACATCACTCTTCCGAAAACTCCGGACAGTAAAGAGTGAACATGAGACCTTCAAGTTCACCTCTGACCTAGACGAGGGCCGCCTGGACCGGGGCATCCGCCCTTGGAGCTGCCAGAGGTGCTTTGCCCACTACGATGTGCAGAGTATCCTCTTCAACATCAACGAAGCCATGGCCACAAGAGCCAGTGTGGGGAAGAGAAAGAACATCACCACAGGGGCCTCTGCTGCGTCTCAGACCCCAGTTACCGCAGGCCCAGCTGGAGGCTGTGAGTCCCCACTGGGCAGCAAGGAGGACCTCAACTCCAAAGAGAACCCGGATGCTGACGAGGGTGATGGGAAGAGCAATGACTTGGTCCTCAGCTGCCCTTACTTCCGGAATGAGACTGGCGGGGAGGGCGACAGGCGCATCGCGCTCTCGCGGGCCAGCTCGGCCTCCTGCAGCTCTGGCGAGAGCTGCTCCTTTGAGTCGTCCCTCAGCTCGCACTGCACCAACGCAGGCGTCTCTGTCTTGGAGGTGCCTCGAGAGAACCAGCCCATCCACAGGGAGAAGGTCAAGCGCTACATCATCGAGCACGTGGACCTTGGGGCCTACTACTACCGCAAGTTCTTCTACGGCAAAGGTAGGCACCTGGCTACCTTCAAGGGCTCTGGAACTCTTACCTCACATTGCCGTGTTACTTAAATTCCTTTCCAGGGGGACACATAAACAACATTTGCTCTCTACGCCCCCCACCATGTCCCAAGGACAAACCAAGGTGCAGTTCTTCCAGCATTTGCCCTGGGGAACCAATGGCTCTATTAGGCTTACTTACAGAGTGTAGGTGACGGGTTGTGAGCAGGTGTATGGGGGCCTTCCAGCAGCCACGTGGAAAGATCTGTACCCAGCGTGGATGATTCCCTAGCTCTTGCCCTGCCCGTGTGCTGTAGCCCCTCTCTGAGACCAGGTGCAGTTAGGGCGAAGTTAGCATACAGCCGCCTGGGAGGAGTGGCTGGGTGTTCAGATAAGGGTCCCATCGCCCTCCCTGCCATCCCTTTTACAAGATATCAGCAGTCAAAAGGCCCCGCTGTGATGATCTTTTGCAAGCAGGCATCACTGATCTGATGAAGACAGCAGCAGTTAGGCTCAGAGGATAGCCCTGTAAAACACACTACGGAGAAACTGCCCAACACTTGAGGGAACAGCTTAAGAGGAGAAAGGATTTCTTTTGGTTTCCGAGCCCAGCCCACAGCCAAGTGGCCTCCTGTTCTCAGGGTGGACATGGGAGCATGCTGGACAGAGAACTTCTTCATCGCACAGTGGACAGGAAGGAGGGAGGGAGGGACTGGGCACCAAGTATCATTTGCTGTGACACAGCCCCAGGGACCTACGCTTCCAGGTCAGTGGCCCTCATGAAGTTTGTGGGGATCGCCAAAGCAGCACCAGCTGCGGTTGCTTTGCTTACACATCATCTTGTGGGAGACATACTGGAATCATATCAGGACTGTGTCTTCAGGGCCTGCCATGAGCTTTTACTGCGTTAGAGCATCTTCCTCAGGGTTCCAGGGCCATGGCCCACTGGGCTTGGGTTGTCCTTGGTCAGGAACTGTCCACTGCAGCCTGTTAGGAGCCCCAACATCTGGGTGTGCTGATTCGTAATCCCACCAAGGGCATGCTTCTTCCTCTGATATTGGGCTTCATTTAGATTTGCCCATCTTGCTAAACACCCTGTGGTTTTATCTGCCTGTGTTGTTCCTCTACACAGCTCCTAACACTGTGGAGACTGGATAATTCTGTGGGGTTTTCCCGCTGTTCTTTGTTCTTGTCTTGTTGATTCATAGATTGGCTGTGTCAAAGCCCTATTGAAAGAATTTATGGATTAATCAGATGTGCCTGGTTCTGAAAACGGGATTGCCTGGGCAGACATAAGAAGTTCCTTCTGGTGTTGTTATTGCATAAGTCTTTAATATAGTATAAAAGAAATTATTTTCCCTTTGGTTTGTCTGAACTGTCTTTTCCATGGATCTCAGTTACCTGTGCACCCCTTCCCCATTCTCCACTCTTTCTGCTTTGAGTGCAGTGCTTGTCACAGTGAAGCCCCGGAACCTCTGCGCTGTGTTTCAGTCTGTGAGTTAACTGTCATCCTCACTGCTCTGCCCATCCCTGGGGACCCAGTTATTAGACATGTAGATAACTGGTCTCCAGGAAGAAGTCAGTTGCTTTTGGCTTTCAAAAAGAGACCATGGAGGAGCAGCCTTCCTCACCAAGACTATAGTTATAGCTGAAAGCAGGCATTTGAATTAATCTAGATTTGTTACACTCTAAAGTCCTTAAGTAACTCAGCATCTGGGCAGCTGAGTGCTGGAGAATTTAGGGCATCAGGATTCTGTGGTCCTGTCATGCAAACGCTTACAGCTTCCCACTCAAACTGTGTTTCACATCCAAAGTATGTGTGAGAGGAGCCAAGTGTACTGCCCCAGACCATTGCCACTACTGGACTTAGTAGTGGCCTCAGGGTCTGTCCCAGGAGGTGGTTTCTAGTCTGGTCCATGCTCATTTGTCACTTGTTTGGAAGACCTCTGCAGTGGCTTACTTCCTCTGCCCTTTCTGGTTGCTGACGAAGGCACTGGGGAGCATTGGGCACGACACTGTCAGAGTATTTAGGTCAGTACACAACATAAATTAATAAGCTCCCGGAAATAATTTGTATGTACACACCCTAGAGTGAATGGTGAGGGTATCCAGCTGTGCTAGCTGACCGTGCCAGGGCCTTGGCTTCATCTCTGATTAGGGGCTTAGCTGAGGACCTAGGAAGTAGCTGGAACGCCAAGTTCTAGACTGTTCAGTAAAGCCAGCAGAATGAGGGAATGGGCAGTAGGCCCTGAGGTCCCCTGCTTCCATGACTGTCTCCTGGGAAGAAGCCTGGTGAACCCCAAGCTGAGGAGGATGTGACCTCAAGAGAAAGATGCCGGGCTTCAGTGCAGAGAGGACTCCTGCTTCCTCGGGGCTTAGCTCCTTGCCTGTGATCCAGTGTGAGA
This sequence comes from Ondatra zibethicus, assembly GCA_004026605.1. Classification (NCBI taxonomy): domain Eukaryota; kingdom Metazoa; phylum Chordata; class Mammalia; order Rodentia; family Cricetidae; genus Ondatra; species Ondatra zibethicus. Next base: position 103,296 of record PVIU01005921.1, read on the forward strand.
TAAATTGTCAGCAGGAGTGTCTGCATGGAGTTATTAGGGACCAGACATTGGTGACCAGAGTCCTGAGGGTTCAGTTGTACAGACTAGCCAAACCCCAAAGCCATAGTCACTGGACAAGGCAGAGCAGGGTGCTCCTACAAGCTCGCCAGCAATTGGATGGCACTACGCTTGGAAGCAGTCCCACCAGGACAGGCTGAGGCCGGGCTCCACAGACAGCTGCTTGCCTCCCTCCCTTCAAGGCTCTCCTGTGGCTCGCAGGGGACCTGTTGACAACCTCTAAAGCACCTTCTGTTTCCTTCTTTGTTCCTTGTGAAACTCTCGGTACTGTGGGTTGTCTGATGTGTAGTAGACTTTGTAAGTATTGGGCCATGATGTGCAGAGGTGGCTTCTGATGCCAGGATGTGTCCCAGGACAGTCACTAAAGGATGTTTCAGTGACTTTGATAAACAGAGCCAACAGCATGACCTGTCCAAATAAGACATCCTCCTAAGAGTTTGAAAGGAAATGGGAAATGGAAGTAAGCTTGGCTAGCAGCAATAGCATCCCTCTCTCTGCTGTAGCAGCAATAGCATCCCTCTCTCTGCTGATGACCAGGAGGAAAAGTTGGGGCCTTGCTGCAAGCTGTCACTGTCCTCTCTCTGGAGCTTTTACTTGGTAGCTCAGGCCACTTGGAAGAGTCCTGCAAACATCCCAGATTTAGCTCTTGACACTCATGGACTCCTGTGCAGCAGCATCTTCAGAGTGTGTTTCAGATGGGATGAAACTGACAGCCATGCTCTCCCTCTGTCTCCCTTAGCTTCTTTCCTCCTCTGACGAATGCAACTTCAGGGAGAAAGGCTTTACTTTAGCTCCCAGTCGAGGTGGAATCCATCATGGGTGGGAAGTCAAGGCAGCAGGAGCTTGAAGCAGCTGCCACATCATATCCACAGTCAGGGAATTCAAGCCAATATCCAGCTTGTTCTCCATCTTACCCAGACCAGGATTCCCTGCCTGGGGAATGGCTCCACTCACAATTAAGATGGATCTTCCTTTATCAATTAGCTTAATGAAGATGGCCCCCCACAGGCATGCCCAAAGTCCCATCTTCCAGGAGATCCTAGATTTTGTGAAGTTGACAACACCAACCTTGATACTCTCCTTCCCTCACGCTCTCCTCTCCTCCCTCCCTCCTTTATAAAATGGCACCTGACAGGACATGTTTGGTTTCTTCCTGTCTTATCAGCTTCCTGTAGGGGTAGAGGCCACTTGGAAGGGTTTCAGAGTGCCATGAGGCTCCAGTTGTGGTGGCAGTGGCACTACCCAAGTGAAGCTGCACCAGGGCACCCTAGCTTCCTTCCGATTCCTGTCGTCGTCACCTCTCACTGCTGCTCCACACAGCTCTTTGTGATCGCTCCCCTTTCCCCAGTGCTAGCCTTCCTCTGCAGCTATCAGAGGGAAGGATGCTGTGCATGAGTGAGTCCACGAAGGGAGTTTAGTCTGGGCCCTAGCTGGGGCTGTTTGTACAACACCTGCCTGCTGTACACAAGACCCTAAGTTCACTAGCCCATACTGACCAAAGCAAAAACAGGCACACGAAACCTCCACTAGCCCTCTCTCCTGTCACCGCACCATTTGACTATGTGGAGATTATGGGCCTCAGGAACTGCCCCTTTGACCTAAGGCTGAAGTGCCATCCATTGTCTAAGGCTTGGAAGTCCACGCTTGACAACCAAGGACTGCGGATAGGACAGGTGGGGACACTCATGGGTTCTTACCCCACCTAGCTCTATCGTGAAGTGAGCTAGTGATTCAGGGACGTCCTGTAAAGGGCTTAGAGCGGTGCCTGTCACCCAGCCTGATCCCTCATGCATTTCTTATGTAAGTGTGTGAGAACTTCCTCTCTTGAAAGAGGCCATTGTCCCTGCCACAGGCAGGCACAGCCTTAAAGGGCACTACTTTGTTCTGACAGTGAAGAGATGAGGAGAGAAGCAGGGGGGGCTGGGATGGAGCTAGGAGTGTGGCTGGTGAAGCCTGCCACCTGGTTCCAGACACGCTACTCCAGAGTCACTAGTGCAGGGCTGCGGGTGGGGGGGGGGTCTTTTGAATCCTCTTAACTCGGTGCTGAGTGATTCACAACTGTGTCTCCTTTGAATTTCATGCCCCCCTGCCTCTTCTTCCTGTTTTATACCGTCAGTGACTGAAGCAACAGGGAGTTGGACACTTAGATTCACTGGGCGGAGACGCGTAACACCTAACAATATGCATGTTTCTAAGACACATGTTCCTCCCTGAGAGGACACCATGGACAGGCTCTGCATAGCCTCTCCCCCTGACCCTCGTCACCACCACAAACAGGGGCCCCATTGAGTGGAGGAGCTCCTAGCAGGAGGAACTACCCAGTTGTACTTGGGACTCTGGCACCAAGGGACATTTCCACGCACTTGCTCTCTGCTGTGGCAGTGAGGGTGGTGAGGGTGCAGGGAGTTGGTTTAAGAACTTTCAAAGGCCAGTTCCCACTGGACCTCAGCAGATCTCAGGTCAGCCATGGAGAGACAGGAAGGAGATGCTGCTGTCTCTATGAGCCTTGCTTGACTGCCAAAGTGGAGAGCTGGGAACACTAGCAAAGCCTCTTGGGTGTGCTTAGGTCCAAGCTTAATGCCCACTCCTGGCTGAGAATGCACAGAAGCTGGACAGCTGCGCCTCACTGGTGGCCCGTATCTCAGGTTTCCTCAAAGGTGTCCACCTCCTCTTGAGAACTTGTTGTCGAAAGCTGCAGTGAGCAAAAGCAGTCGGGGTGGCCTCGGCCCTCGGCTCCTCGGCTCCTAGTCTGGCTATACAAAAGCAGTCGGGACGCCTCGGCCCTCGGCTCCTGGTCTGGCTATACATTTTCCTCTGCTCCCTCCCTTTCACTCCTCTCCCGTGGTCCCCATGCTCCCAATTTACTCAGGAGATCTTGTCTTTTTCTACTTCCCATGTACATTAGATCCATGTATGTCTCTCTTAGAGTCCTCGTTGTTGTCTAAGTTCTCTGGGGTTGTGATTTGTAGGCTGGTTTTCTTTGCTTTATGGCTAAAAGCCACTTATAAGTGAGTACATGTGATATTTGTCTTTCTGGGTCTGGGTTACCTCACTCAATATGATGTTTTCTAGCTCCATCCATTTGCCCACAAAATTCAAGATGTCATTTTTTTCTACTGTGTAGTACTCTATTATATAAATGTACCACATTTTCCTTATCCATTCTTTGATCGAGGGACATTTAGTTTGTTTCCAGGTTCTGGCTATGACAAACAAAGCCGCTATGAACATAGTTGAGCACATGTCCTTGTGGCACGATTGAGCATCCTTTGGATATATACCCAAAAGTGGTATTGCTGGGTCTTGAGGAAGGTTGTTTCCTAATTTTCTGAGAAATGGCCACACTGACATCCAAAGGGGCTGTACCAGCTTGCATTCCCACCAGCAATGCAGAAGTGTTCTCTTTACCCCACAACCTCCCCAGCATAAGCTGTCATCAGTGTTTTTGATCCTGGCCATTCTTACAGGTGTAAGATGGAATCTCAGAGTTGTTTTGATTTGCATTTCTCTGATGACTAAGGATGCTGATCAGCTCCTAGTCTTATCTGTCCCTTAGGACATACTGTTGTATGTGTATGTTGATGGAACTATTGTCATCTCAATGCTGTACTGGCTTCCCCATGTCACTTGTTTGGTTTTTAGCACATGTATGCATATGTGTGTTTGCAGGTGCATAGTTGCACATCTGTGTTTGTGCATGTGCACATGTTTGCCCATGCCTTTGGAGGCTTGTGGTTGACATCAGGAGCCCTTCTGGACTCTTCACCCTTCCTTTAAAGACAAGATCTCCCAGTTGAAACCAGTGCTTACTGACATTCATCTGGCTAGCCAGCTTGCTGTATAGAGACTCCACCCCTTCTCTGCCTCTTCCTACTGTATCAGGAATTATATGGCATTTCAGTGGAGTTCTGAAACATGGGTCCTCATTTGTTTTGTATGATTATTTCCCTCCAGTGCTGTGGGTTTTCCAAGCTCACTAACAAGACTTTGGGTAAGTTTGGGTAGGAGACATGTGGCAGCACCATACTTCAGTTTTCCTGCATGGAGACAAGTTGACAAAGCAGACAGCCTTTGCGGGACATAGGTTCCTCAGGGCTGACTGAGACATCCCGTGGTCTGCTGAGGCCGGGTTTTCACCCACCCATCTGTCCCACTGCTGTTGTACTGTGTCCCCTGCTCCTAGAGCACAGTGGTGGACAGTGACTGGAAATGCAGGCACACAGCTGCATA
>PVIU01005922.1:0-107380 GCA_004026605.1 Ondatra zibethicus
ACCGCCTGGAGCCCAGCAGGGGCTAGTGCTGGGAGAACCGTCAGGGGTGAGAAGCAACAGAACTGCTTAGGCCTGGGCAGAAACGCACGATGCAGACCCTTACTCCATCTTCCGTACGCAAGGTCACATGGTTTGTTTGGCTGTCTCTACTCCTTTTAGCAAAGGGAAAAGACATCAAAAGTGGTGCATATCTCCGTTCCCTAGTGCCAGAACAGTTCTGACTATATTTTCCCCAAGCAAGTTAGTAGTACCATGATGGCATTATCTTGGTGCTTTACATTTAGGTAGTTTTGCTTCACTTTCACTACAAGGGCAGGCATATGAGGACTGCATGTCACTTTACCCATCATGGCTCTCCACTGGCTTTCTCACCTGTGGGAGGAAGTTTGGACGTGGAGTGAGCCTAGGAGGAGGGATAAACTGTGGTACTTTGATGGGCTGAGGAGGTGTCGCTTGAACCTGTTTAAAACAAACAAACAAAAACAAGCAAACAAACAAAAACAGGAGAGATAAATAAACCTGAGGGGGCAGTTACAATTCAGTGTTAGAAGCAGACATTCAAAAGACACAGGTGTCTGCTCTCCACATCACACAGTATCCCCACCAGCTCCTGCCATGCAGCTCACTATGTGAATTAACACTGCGTTAGAAGCTCGGTCTTTCCCACCTGCACACTCCCTTCCCTAGTGATTGACCTGTTTCCTTACATGCCTTATGCAGAACAAAGTAGACACAGCAACAATTTTCTCTGACACTCATGAACTCTCTTACACTTAGATATTTTAAGAGTCAAAACTATAAAGTAAAATCAAACTTGCTGCCTGTCTGGATTCTCCCCCCGCCCCCCCTAAGATTTAAGCTTTACCCAACAGAGAATGGCTGAATGGCTTTCTTCCTACAGAGAACTCTTGAACCCTAGCATCTGGCTGAGTGACAGGGCGACATTTCCAAGGACTCCTGGGTAAATGACAAAGCTTCACTTCATTGCTACTTTTACTCATTTTGGCCATTATTCAAAAAGTCACCAAGAGCTCTGTCATGGGAAGAAGATAACTTGGTGTCACAGTCTGGACCTGGTTCTCATAAACTTCCAAGAACAACAGTGCCTACATGGCTCGATCCTGGAAATCTCATGGACAGTCTTGTTCAGGTATTCCCTCCAGGGCATCCTTCCTCTGGCAGGACTTGGCTGTTGGCACATCAACCTCTGAATTTCTTTAAAAATTTTCAAGTGTGCCCCAACCAATTCTAAGTACTTTGGGGCTGCATTCAAATTAGAGTGATAATGAACTGAAAGAATGTGACAGGGTTTTCCTCAAAGCAAAATACAGCATAGGGGCTTTCAGCACTCAGAATCCATGGGAGTTAGGGGGAGGTGGCAGTGGACAGAATGGAGGGAAAGAGAATGAAACAGTGTGTGTCTTTGTGAAGGACATTTTTCCTCCAAAACCAAGTCCTACTTTGACCTCAGACAATGTACTAAATCTGGTTCCTGATGTCAGAACACCTCTGTAGTTAATTGACAGGCCCATAGGGGAGTTTGCTTTGCTAGAAAAATGATAGGAGCTCAGAAACCCAGTAGGAGCTTAAAATGGAAACACTCTACAATGCACAACCTGAACCCTCTCATGTGAACACACATGAGTAGCAGCTACTGGCTTACCAGAGTGACTGTGTTTTTTGCCACAATTTGGACAGCCTCTGCCCCAGGCCCAGTGACCTTACTAGACGTCTGGAGGTTGACTGGTGTGTTCTGCACATCAGTGCTGAGCACAGCTTTCTGACTGTTGATGGCGGTCACCATAGCAATGGTAGGTCTCTGGCCCACAACAGAGGCAGGCATGGTCGCAGTTGCTGCTTTCAAGACGAGAGGTAGTGTCTTTGTGGTAATCATAGAAGCTGTAGTTACAGTCTTCTAGGAGACACGGAGAACAGACATTAGGACACTGAAATGTGATCCCACTGAACAATATGCTTCTGAACTCCCAAAGGAAACAAAGCAACCAAGTTTGTCTATAAAATGAACATTTGTGATGTAGAATATGCTTCTTACTATAGAGAAAGACAATCTCTAGTTTTCAAGTTAGGGTCACTTGTAAACAGGAGAGTTTTAAGCGAAGGACAGTGCACATCTACAGGTACAGACCACAAGTGCACTTAATGCTTCTGGGTTTCCTAACTCTGTATACAGTCAGTTAATTCATATCTAAGTTGAACGTTGTCTCTATCCCTCATTGCTATAACCTCACCAATCTGGCTATTTGCCCCATATGACACAAAGCAAAGGGTCCCCTGGAGAAGTAGAAGGAAATTCACAGGAGGATCAGCATAACTGCTGCCTTGGATGTAGTAAACCCCAAGTTACAGATAATGATGCTGTCAACGAGCATAGGAAACACCAGTTCCCTACTCCAAAGGGGGCTGTGCCACTACCTACAGTCTTTCCTCTGGAGAGCAGATGTGGAAGTGATCAAAGAGGGAGAGAAACCAACAAGGTGGGAACAAACACCTGGGTTTCCAAAGCTTTGGGAAACAGAGGAGGAGCTTTAGTAAGGACTTGACTGATGCTTCTAGGCTATTCCCAAAGCACTGAAGCTGCATTTGCCTAACTTTTTACTAGAACAATTACAATGTCTGCTAAAGATGTGTGTTACATGGCACACACATCTATCTACCTGGCACTACTACTAGTCACTCAAGATGTAGACCTTTTAGGAACACAAACATTCATCTCCAACTCACTGGTTCTATTATTTATTCCGCTTTAATTTCCCCTTCTAAAATATACTCTATAGCTTGGCAGCCACTAGCGACACCTGGCCTTTTATAAACTTTAATTAAAAAATTAAAAGGTCAGTCCTGCACTTGTACTCATCATATTTTTCTAAGCCACATGTGGCAAGAAACTAGCAGCTGGACAGTGGGGTGAGAGCATGCCCAGCTCTGCAGGAGTTCCACTGGGAGCCCTTTCTCCTCCACACACCTGGAAAACCTCCCTGAAGGAGTTTCACCTCCATGCCGTATGAGCACCATGTATCCAGCTACTGAGTGTGTGTAGTTACTTACCTTTTCTGTCTGACATGTGCATGCATGCACACACATTCATCTTGTAAAATCTCCTTTCAACAACAATATAATAATGTGGTCTCACCCATCCCACAATTTAATCAGCAATCCTACAATTAAAACCCCCAAATCTTTGCTTCAGTTTCCAAGGCACAACATGGGCAGCTTATGCCATCTGCCACTGCCTTCTCAAATGTGGAGTGGCACCTGGGCAGCAAGTCAGGGTTGAAAGCCATACAGCAGCCAAAGGCCATTTTATCACTCAAAGTGCTAGAGGATGTAGCAGCACAGGCTCGCTCACAAAGCCAGTCCTTGCAAAGTTTTAAACACAGTATACTATCAGCCCCATCTTTCGATTTAAAATGCTTGAATACAAAGAGCTTTTGAAGTGGTAAGTGAGCAAGCTGGACCAGATGGCCTTCAATCCTGGTGTACCACAGGCTGTGGATGTGAAGCTGTGGTCAGCAGAACTCAATGACACAGATTTTAAAGCAGTTTGTGTGCTGATATTGCTTTAAATGAAGTCAATGCACTTGTGTGAAACACCTCTAGTTGAGGCAAATCATTATTAATACTGGATCAACTCAAAACGGGTATTTCTAGTAAATACTGAATAAAAACACAAATACACCTAAATTATATACTTACCATTAATTCAATGCTTCTATAACATTAAACCTGATGAGTTACTTGACACTGTAACTAAGCATTTTTATTCTCCTTTACATGTATTTAATTGTGGCTGATTTCATTCCATATAGTCTAACATCCATGTAATTCTACATAACACATAGGCCAAAGATATAGTGCAAATGTCTCAGTGATAGCTTCTTAAAGAATGTATTCATGACCTATTTAAGTTCTCACTCTGGTCTGCTACTCATTCTATTCCAAATATTAGGGAACATGAAGCAAACTCTTGGAGTGCTAGGGTTTAGATGAGAAGAGGACTTTGACGTATAAACATACTAAAAATGTCTCAGCTGTCTCAAAAGGAAGAAGAGAAGAATCAAAGGCAATGATTTTCAGGGAAGCTGTGTGTGGAACTGGTTAGCTAACTCTGTTCGAGCCTGATGATCTTGAAGAGAAGATAGCAGGTACTATACTTCTGTAAAGTTCTTTAATTATGACAAAACTTGAAGTCTCCAAGTTAGAAGTTCATGAAGACATACAGGCAGTAACACTAATGGCAAAATTCTATTTGTTTTACTTTAATTAAAAATTTTTAAGATTTATTCATTTTATTTCATGTGGATGAGTGTTTTGTCTGCATGCATATTGTATACCACATTGTGTCTGAGTGGTCGTACAAATCAGAAAAGGAAACTGAGTTACAGATGGCTTTGAGCAGGTCCTCTGCAAAAGCAATGGTGCTCTAAACTGCTGAGCATCTCTCCAGCTCCTAAACTTTTTTTTTTGGGGGGGGGAGGCTCACTTGGTAGCCCAAGTTTGTGCTAATCAACCTGCCTCAGCCTCCTGAATACTGGGATTATATGTGTGAACCACAAAGCCTGGCTAAATACTTTTGTATGCTTTGCTAATTTTTTTCTGTTAGCCTGTTAAGATATAAGGCATTTTAATTTACAAGCTAGAACTTCAAGGAGTATTTTATTTCTATGAGCTCTCATTAACCTCCACATCTATTTTAATGTCTGCTTAATTTAGAGTAGGAAGTTACCATTGTACACTTAACTACAAATAGAACTTGCCCTCCCCTTTGTACATAAGACTATTTTTTATTTGGTTTTTAATAACTACATACCTCTTTTTATGGGCATTTTATCATTAAAAATGAGAGGGTTGTTTCCCTCCCCTTAGCAGCATTGACGGCCTGTATTTTCCATCTAGGGACAGTTTGATGCTGTCATTACCCAGGTCTTGTTTGAGCAACCACATTGTTGAGATTTCATGGATACAGCTTCCCTGTCATGTCTGGAAAACACTGCCTCACTTAGGAAACCTCCCTACATAGCATCTCCTTAATGCCCACAGTGATCACGGACAGAAGTTATTCCTTTCATAAGGACTATCCAATAAATGCCATACTTAAATCTATCTGTTCTTATGTACCTTTAATTAATTTATAAGGCTATCAAATACCCAAGTTTTATCATGCATTAGAGGCAGCCCCCTCTTGCCTTTCCTGGCCTTTTATCTCCTCTATCATTTCATACTCTGTGTTTACATGAGTCTACTTGCTACTTCAAAGGTGTGGTGGCTTGAATGAGAATGTCCTCTATAAACTCATAAATTTGAACGCTTGGTTTCCAGTTGGTGAACTGTTTAGGAAGGATTAGGAGGTGTGGCCTTGTTGAAGAAGATGTGTTACTGTAGGGTGGGGGTACACAGGGCAGGATAGGCTTTGAAGTTTCAAAAGCCCAAACCAGGCCCAGTCTTACTCCCTTTCTGCCTCCTGCTTGGTGACCAGGATGTAAGCTGTCAACTACTGCTTCAGCATCATGCCGGCTGGCCAGCCGCCACACCCCACCATAATGATCATAAAACAACCCTATGAAACTGCTTCCAATTAAACACTTTCTTCTATAAGTTGCCTTGGTCAACTTATAGAACAATAACTAAGACAAAAGGCATGCTTTTGTTGTTTTCTGCTTACTTTTGCTGTTTTGAGACACACTCACTATGGAGCCCGGGCTGGTCTTGAATTCTCAATACTCCTGACTCATCTTCCTGAGTACTGAGACTACAGCACTACACTGGCTTTGCATTTTGTTTTCTAAAAGAAAGATTTCTCTGTGTAATCCTGGCCATTCTGGAACTAGCTCTGCAAATCAGGCTGGCCTCAAACCCAGAGATTCTCCTTCACCTGCTTCCCGAGCACTGGGATTAAAGGTGCGAGCCACCACTGCACTGCTCTATGATTATTTTTACTTTTTAAATTTTGTGTAAATGTGTGTGTTTGATTGGGGGGTTTGCGTATATAAGTGCAGTGCCGGGGGAGGTCAGAAGAGGGTATCAGGTCCCCTGGAACTGGAGTTACAGGCAGCTGTGAGTTACTTAACACAGGAGCTGAGAAACTGAATTTCCATCTTCTGTAAGGAAAGCACAGGCTCTTAACCTCTTAGCAGCAAAACCCATCCCTCCTCCTGCCCCCTCCTGCCCCCTCCTGCCCCTCCTGCCTCCTCCTGCCCCCTCCTGCCCCACTTTTAAAACAGGTTGTTGTGAGATGTTAGACAACAGCAGTAGTTAGTGAGCTCTGGTCCTGTGCGAGAACAATACACACGTTTAGCCACTGAGATCTTCTACAGGTTCCAAATTTACTTTTATAAATTCTATTTCTTAATTGTCTTAACTCTTTACATCTCTAATAATCTTTACTCTCTGCTCCTCCACAGAAATCTCATTCATTGGTCAAGATCCTGTCTAATGGCACCTCCTCTAAGAAGTACTTTTGGTTCCTCTAATGAAAATTACCTTTTCTGTGGTATTTTCACAGTCCTTCACTAGTACTTTGAGTCTAGCCTCCACATTTCCTAACTCAGTGCTTACACAGTGTGGACTCAATAAATATTTACAAAATGAATGAAAATGAATTATAATAATATGCTAGATTCTTGGCAGGGACTGTTGCTCTTTGTATACCATCTAGCAGTCAATAAACATTGAATGGAGTTCACTGCAAAGACAAAAAACAAAAATCCTAGAGGGTCTTTGGGTTTTAGCATTAAGCCTTTGCATTAAATAAAACAATATAAAATCAAGGTTAGATAAATCAATTAAATATATCAGGTATGCTACTAGATGGAAAGAGGCTATGCAACACTGTTCTGGAGGCAGTGCAGGACCCTGCTGTGCACCACAGAACTCAGGTGGACAAAGAAGCTACCAATTAGGTATTTGTTTATAAATCTTTCTTCATTGTGTAACATGGAATATTACTTGAATAGAAAATTCCATGTTTTAAAACAGTAAATTCCCATGTATCAGCAAACAATTCTGCCCTGTTCTTTCCATGAAAACACTCTCTGATCTAACTGCATATTGGAAAGAGAACCTAACCCAACTCTGCCAAAAAAAACCCAGAAAAAGTAAACTCATAAGCAAACTCTGAGAAGCTATGAAAGTTCAGCGGGGAAGGAAGGGAGGGAGGGAGGGAGGAAGGGAGGGAGGGAGGAAGGAAGGGAGGGAGGAAGACAGGTAGGCAGGGGGTCTGGACAGCTCACAGCTGGCTGTAACTCCAGTGGAGATCCAATGTTCTATTCTGGCCCCTGTAGGTACTGCATGCATGCGGTATATATACATACATCCAGGCAAATGCTCTCATATGCAGAGGCAGGAAAATCCTGAGTTTGAAGCTAGTATGGTCTACACAGTGAATTCCAGGTCAGCCAGAACTACATAGTAGTACCCTGTTGGAGGAAAAAAAACGTGCAATTTACAGATAGTAAATTAGTGATTAGTGGGAAAGTGTTTGATGCTCTAGTTCTCTGATTGGAGACAGGAACTTAAAATTTTTTTTAGGCTTATTTATTATTTTATGTGTATGAGTGTTTGTCTGAATGCATTGTATACCATGTGTTTGCCTGGTGCCACTGGAGGTCAGAAGAGGGTGTTGGATGCCCTGGGAAAGGAGTTACAGAGAGATGTAGGATGCCACATGGATCCTGGGAATCAAACTTTGGTCCTCTGTAAGAACAACAAATGCTCCTAACTGGTCAATCAACTCCTAGCCCCAGGGTCTTCCTTTTTCTTCCAAGGTTTCATACTGTCCTGGCCTTCCCTCTCTTGGTATTTTCTGGCAGCACAGAAAAGTAGCTGAATGAACAGATTTTTTTTTTTTTTTTGGTCAGAACCTCTGGGTTCATTTTTGTCTCTATTGCATACTACCTGCTAAATATAGCTTAAATTTTCCCTTCTAAAATCTAAACTGCAGGATTAAGAGTGAAGAGAGTGTCCACTGCATATGCAGAACCCCGAGTAGTATGCTGGTATTCAGAAGCCTCTATCAAATTCTAGGCATTGTCAGCTTTTTTAATAGTTGGTTCAATCCTTCACTTTAAATATACATGGCTATTCTACATGGCCAGGTGGTAGTGGCATACACTTTTAATCCCAGCACTTGGGAGGCAGAGGCAGGAAGATCTTTGTGAGTTCGAGGCCAACCTGGTCTACAGAGTGAGTTTCAGGACAGGGCTGTTACACAGAGAAATCCTGTCTCTAAAAACAAAACAAAAAAAAAGTTGTACATGAACTAGTCCTAGGTCTACAAATAATAAGTAGATTTCCTCTACATACACAGTTAAGATTCAGTGTTGGTGTGTTTCAGAAGACCCCAAACACTCTAAAATATGTAAAGTAAGTGTACTGAGTACTAATATACATTTTTTTCTAGGGAAGAATATATAGCTTTCAAAAGTTCTAAAGGGTTTTGTAATATAACCTATCCAAGGACCATCACCTACTGTTCACTAGTCTTATTTATTATTATTATTTTTATTATTATTTTTGTTATGCTGGGTGTGGTTTTTTAAGTGTAACTGGCACCTATAATCTCATAGGGAGAGGCATTATTAGGAGGTGTGGCTTTGTTGGGTGGTGTAGCCTTGTTGAGAAAGAGTGCCACTGTGCAGGTGGGCTTTGAGACCTCAAATATGCTCAAGCTTCACTCGCTGTGACACTCAGACACTTCCTGTAGCCTGTGGGATCAAGATGCAGCTCCTTTTCCACTCTCAGCTCTTTCTCCAGCATCATGTTTGTTTACATGCTGCTATGTCCCACCAAGATGACAATGAAATAAACCTCTGAAACGATAAACCACCCAATAAATGTTGCCATGGCCACGGTGTCTCTTCACAGCAATAGACACTCTAACTAAGATACTGAGAATGGAACATAGGATCTGAAATATGCTAGACAAGTACTCTATTACTAAGCTACAGCCCCAACACATTAGAATCTTTTTGTTGTTGTTGCTGTTTTGTTTTTCAAAACACTGTTTCTCTTGTAACAGCCCTGGTTGTCCTAGAACTCACTCTGTAGACCAGACTGGTCTGGAACTCACGGGTCCTCCATCCTCTGCCTCTCAGAGCGCTGGGATTAAAGGTGTGCGCCACCGTGTCCAGGTAGACTCCTAAAAACCCCGACTGATTTTATGTGTATGAGGTTCTGTCTGCAGGTTTATATGTGCACCATGTGCATACCTGGTACATACAGAGGCCAGAAGAAGCCATCAATCTGCTGCTACTTAAGAGTTATGGATGGCAGGCAGTACCACTATGTAGGTACTGAGAATTAAACTGGGTTTGTCTGTATGATCAGTGAGTGCCCTTAACTTCCAAGTCTCTGCATCCCCTCTTTTATTATGGTTTGTTTACTTATTTATCCACTTATTTGGATAAATTTGTGTGTGTGCAGAAATGTGGAGGCCAGACGCCAACTTCAGGTATCGTTCTTCAGTTATCATCAACTTTGCTTTTATTTTTACACTTATTCATTTAGTGTGTGTTCATGTGTGCCTGAGTGTGTATGTGCACCCCATGCTTGCAGGTGCCTGGAGAGCCAGAAGGAGGAACTTGATTTCCTGGAAATGGACTTACAAATTGTTGCATGCCTCTTGACGTGAGTGCTGGGGACTGAGCACAGGTCTTCTTCAAGAGCATCAAATGCTGTTAAGTGGTGAGCCATCTCTCCAGCCCTCATCTTGTGTTTTGAGACAGGACCACTCACTGGAATCTTGAACTTACTGATTCAGCTAGGCTGGCTTGCCAGCAAGCTCCATTCTCCTATCTCTGCTCCCCTAGCACCAGTAATAAAAACACACATGACCACGCACCATTCTTTTTTATGTGGGTGTTGGGTGTAGAACTCAGTCCTTCATGCTCATCCAGCAAGCACTTTTCCAACTGAGCCATCTCCTCAGGCCCATTGATTCCTCTTAAAAAGCACATTCATAATATATATTTGTCTGTAGAAGTCAAGTCTGAATAATTTTCTTAATCAAATGTCAATTCCAAACATGTCCTTTCAGTGTATCTTGAGTCTCTCTTCACATTCTGTGCTAGGTTAAATGTCCCTTCCAGTAAAACATTTCCACAGTTGCATCAGGCTAGAACACCAAGCCCCACTTAGCTCTAAGTCTCACCTGCACCCTCATTCCAGATCTCCACCAGTGGAGAACCCACACACATTCTCAAGCATGTGGACTTGACATGAACATGTTATCTCTATGGATAATAAAAACATATCACCCTTTTGAACGATTCTGTCTACATGGTCCCAAAAGCGACATTGGAATAGCTACATGCCTAATTGTTACACACTTCAGAAAAACAATTCCAGAAGAGGTCGAATCACTGTAAAAACAAATACAAATAAACACCCCAGAAGTCTCCAGTAAGACTCTAACTCAGTGGGGTGCTCAGTAATTTGTCTTTGTTGTTGAAGACAAGTAGAAAATCATTTAGCATGCATGTATGCACAGATAGGTGTGTTCATGTGTGTGCGTGTGTGTTGCTAGGCTTGGGCATGGTTGGCAAGCACTCTATTGCTGAGTTCCATTCCCAATGGAAATCATTTAGCTTTTTTTTCCCCTCAATCTTTTTTTTTTTTTTTTTTTTTGGAGATAAGATCTCATGAAGCCCATACTGGCCTCAAACTTTAACTTCCTATATAGTCAAAGGTGACTGACTTCCTGATCCCCCTGCCTCTACCTCAGAGTGCTGGGATCATAGGCATAAACCACCACACCTGGTTTTATGTGGTGCTGAGAAACAAACCCATGGCTTCATGAATGCTAGTTGCGCCCTCTACCAACTGAGACACACTCCCAACTCAGTCATTTAACTTTTACTCCTTAGAAGGCTCTTTCGTTCTGCCAGTGCATTTAACTGATCCTTATGTCAGTGATGGTAAAAATCCAAAACAAAACCCAGAAAATTTTGTTGGTGCTAGTTGAGTTTAGGATAGCTGACATAGGATCCAGTGCTATGTAACCAATAACTAATCAATCCCCAGAACTCAGCCTGGGATGCTTCACCCACACGGTTACCTGTGATGCAGTCAGGCTGGGCGGTGCTGCTGACTGCTGGGCGTGCTGCTGCTGCTGCTGCTGCTGCTGCTGTTGCAGTGGCTGTAGTGGCTGTAGTGGTTGCTGCTGTGCTGTCTGTAGTTTATTTTCAGACTGTGGCAATGGCTGTATCTGGAACTTGTCCGGCTGCTCTTGCTTGACTATCAGGTTCTTCCGCAGCTGCTCAACTACTCTTTTCTACCAAATGAAAACAAAATGTACAGACTCTAACATGAGGGACTCAAACCCTTATAGGTATTTTACTTAATATGAGACCACTGCTATAAGAAATGCTTTATATATGAAGGAAACTGAGGCACACAGATTTAAAAAGTGAAGTAGAGCCCACTCTCCCCCCATCTCCTTTCTTCTCTTTTCTCCCCAGCAACATCCTTTCCTTGCGGTAGCTCACTATGTAGCCCAGCAGGCTCTGAACTCACTGCTTAGCCTCCCAAATGCTAGGATTATAGGGATGAGCTGCTAGAGCCAGTTCAGATTTCTTGGCCATGGTCAATTTAGCATGCGGGGCTGGAATCGCAGAACAGCACAGCAGCAGAAGCATAACTCTGGAGCTGCACTGTCTAAACACAGGCCCAGTTTATACGCTGCTGGGCGGGTGTTTGTAACCTACCTGTCCCTTAGTGTCCTGGTCTGTAGAATGAGACAACAGTGTACCTCTTATGAGCAACAACTGAGCCAATCTATCTATCCAGAGTACTCAAAACTGACCAGTACAGTACTGGTCATTATTAACTTTGTCTGATATTTAACTACTCAAGCACACATCATGTATCTATCCAAGTTTGAAACATTAAGTAGGGTTCGGGACTTGGCACAGTGGTACAGCATTTGCATAACATTTGCAAGGCCCTCAGTTCAATCTATAGTAACACTCTTTCTCTCTCCCACCCTTGTTTTTAAATAAAGAAACTGTTGTATGTTATATAAGCAAAAAGCATTCTGAATTACTGAAATGTGTAACTATTGAGTAGGACTTCTTTGCTGGGACAGATTTTAGAAATATATGTATAGAATCATATGCTATCTGTTTAGGCAGAGTAGAAGTTTGATTAAATGGAAAAGAAATTTAAAGTTAAACTAGACATAGTAATGTGTGTCTTTAATCCCAGCACTCGGGAGGCAGAGGCAAGCGTATTTCTGTGAGCTACCAGGCTACCCAGGTCTACATAGTGGGTTCTAGGATAGCTAGAGCTAAATAGTGAGATCTTGTCTCAAAATAACAAAACAAAACAAAGAAAAATGTAAACAAAGGAAGGAAGGAAGGAAGGAAGGAAGGAAGGAAGGAAGGAAGGAAAGAAGGAAGGAAGGAAATCTAAAGTCAAGGTTTATAAACTTCCTGAACTGTGCTTAAAAAAAAAAAGGATGTATTTTTGGATATTTTCATTATTATAATAATCTATCCCTCCTTACCTGCGAACACTGTCATTAAGATATACCACCAGACTCTATCAAGAATACATTTCCTCGCTAAGTAAGAGCTATGATGAATGCACGACTGTGCTCACAGTTCCACACTACTGAGCAATATGCTGCCAAGTAAATGTCCTCATTCTCTGTACAGAGTGTGCAAAGTAATAGGACTGAAGGCCCATCACTGGCTCAGGGGATCTGCCCCACCATCTGGGGCCTGGTTGGACTCTGACTTTCCTGTATCAATGGCTGGCAGAAAGGAAAATATGATTCTTCCTCTAACACTTTCAAGTGAATTCAATCAGCTGCAGCTTGCTATTTCTGATAATAAAGGTTCATATTTTCTGATATAGACTATGCTGAAGAAAATGAAGCTCAGTGCTAGCTGAGATTAGTAGTTTTGATTAATTTTTTGAGATAAGGTCTCACACACAAGGTTCTCCCAGGCTAGTCTCAAACTCACTGTGTAGTCAAGGATGAACTTGAACTGATAGTCTTTGGAGTTTTGGAAATATTATGTGTCACCACCACACCTGTCGTATGCAATGCAGGGGAGCTGAACCCAGGGGCTCATGTATGCTAGTCACACAGTCTACCAACTGAGCTACATCCCCTGCCCTCAAAGGGAAACTGTAAATAAAGGGCTAATGGAATCAAGAACAGCAGGTTAATTTGCAAATTACTAATGTGCCTCTAACTGACTTTGCCTCTAACAGTCTCTAAAGAAGCGAACCTGAAAGCTACCTCACTTAGCATGTTGGAATAGTAAAATATTCACAAATGGATTTTAAAACATTTAAGTCAATACTAAATACATTCTTGAAAAGTTTTTAAATATTGTTATTGATTCTTTTCAGACAATGAAAATATCACATAAAGGCCAATTTTGGGGAGGAAACCAACTATACATTACACCCCATACTAGCATGGCCTTTTTGGGTAAAAAAAAATTTTTTTTAATGCAGTTCAAGGTTTTTGGAGAAGACACAAACAGAGTAAAACATTTAATAAACTATCAAATGCTTATAAAAAATGTTTAAGTCTTCAAACTATATTTCTTGACATAAAAGGCACTGCAATGGAAGTGCTACAGTTTACGGGAGAGGGTCCTGCAGGTAATTGTGAGTATCACACAGAGATGTTAACACTGGGTGCCTGTTTGAACACTTAGTGTGTTAAAATTAAATAATTATTAGAGTTGCTTTCAGTCTTCCTTCTCACCAAATAGAAGTATGCATCATCAGAGAAAGAAACTCCTAAAACTTTTTCTTTTAAACAAAAAAACCAGAGGAGGAAAATTAAAGAGTGACACTTATCAAAGGGAAAGAGAGGGACAGGGCAGGGAGGAGCTGTGAAGGAGACAGCACAGGAAACTAAGTGGTGTACCAGCACAGAAGGACAGGGCGTTTTCTCCTCTATAGCCATCTTTAGGAACTACATTGTGTTCTCCTGATTACTGTCTACTGAAGTGAACAATGAAGACACCAAGTCCAGGACCTGCTCTCAGTGTTGTGTGCAACAGCAAGGATGAGCAGGGGCAAGAACTAGCGAGGTGCAGGCTAGAACACTCTTCAGTCAGATGGCTAGAGCAGGTGAGGGCCAGCCAGAACCAGAGGCTGAGTGGGAGTCCAGTGAGTCACACTCATCCATAATTGTTCCTATCCAGAACCTAGAACAAAGTTCTGAGACCTGAGACCTGCTGGCGAGGAGGGACACTTGTAAAGTTGCGCCAGTCCTTAGAAGGAAGGAAAAAGCCTGTGGGCTGGGCAGTCGGATCACATTGGCGGGGTGGAGTTTTCTTTACAAGACAGCTCTGGCATCAGACACTGCCCAGAGCAGCACAGCCCCGCCCCTGCTGTACTCACCACATGCAACACAACAGGCGCGTGGCTGTGTCTGTCTGAAATTTTTGAAAGCTCAAGCTTTGGAGAATGTTGTTGCTTCCTGTCACTTAAATGCATGAGTGCAGTCAGAAGCAAGCCCAAGGGTGGAAAGCAGAGAGCTCTGTTGCAGAGGCACTCCTTGGGCAGAGGTGCCCTGAGGCAGCACTGCATGTCTGAGAGCGGATTTTCTAAGACCCACAGTCTCAATACTCAGATAAACACAAAAGCAGTTCAGAGGACTTTGGTCGTGGGTTAGCACAAAATCTGGGTAAAAGTGAGAGAAGACACAATCGTATATGAGAGATCCTTACCAAGTGTGATCGGACAGTATTCTCAATGCCCCATACAAAGGACACCCTTTCACCACCCAAGAGATAAGCCTACACTTTCACCATCATGTTTTGAACAAAGAAATCATGGGGTTTTTTTGTCAGCCATTATTGGAGGTAACAGTAGTATAAACAGTTTTTCAATGGGGTTCGCATATGAGTGAGATCTTTGAATGTGGCTAATTATCTCAGTTCATTATCCTGAAGTTCTCAGAAAAGATTAAATAACACAAACCGGCCATTTGACATTATCAAAAAGTTTTAAAAGGTTTTTAAGGATTATTATTAGTATTATTAATTAGTTAATTTTAGAGAAAGGGTCTCTCTATATAGTGTTGGCTATCCTGGAACCTACTCTGTAGACTAGGCTAGCCTCTGACTCACAGAGATCTGTCTGCCTCTGCCTCATGAGTGCTGGGACTAAGGACCTGTGCCACCACACTCAGCTTAAAAAGGTTTGTTGTTGTTGTTTTAAAAAGTGATACCTGAAGGAAATGAAAAAGAAAACCTAGGAAGAATGATGGTAGAAGGGAGGGAGAAAGTAAACAACTTCTAGATTTCTCTCAGCATATTTTCTATGAACAACAGGCCTGTGTGGCCTGCTTCCGGAAGGGCTGGTCCTGCCCTCAATCCTGACAAGTGCTCTATAAACCTAGTCTGTGACTAGCTCCTCACCTCCTGGACTCTTACACCACATTTGGGTTTGTTCAGGCAGAAGAGTTCACAGGGCCTCGGTGATCAATACTATGGCATTCAATGATACTATCGACATGTTCACACGACAGCAAGATGGGTTCAAAAGAAAAATTCAGAATTGTACAAATACAATAAACAGACTATTGGTTTGAATTCCTGCTATCTCAAGCAGCTGTCCCAAGTTCCCTGGCCATGAACACAGAAGGGTATGGAGAACGGGAGGCCAGCCCATCACCCCCATTTGACTCAGCCCTCGCTTCCATCACACCTGTGCACAGACTCGAGGGTGTGTCTCTCAGAAGAAACCTAAGCACAGCTGAATGCTGGTGCTTCAGGCCACTGCTTTCGCACAGACTCACTCAACTATCTTGTGCTCTGTGCAACATCATCCATTCTGAATCAATTATGAGAAAGCCACACCCACTCAAAAATCTTCTTTTAAAGTAACACCTTGAACATTCACCCTTTCTCCCCAAGAACTAACGTCTAGTCTGAAAATGTGACCTTTACCTTTAAACAAGAGGCTGACAGGGAAGTTATGAAACTAAAATATGAAGGACCAGTCCCATTCATCTCCATGCCTAAGATACAATGAGCATATATCCAGGTCTTCAGACTCATCCACTACTCAAACTGAAACCAGAGTATTAAATTTTATGTGAATAGAGAAACTAACCTGGAAAACTTTGTATTTGTTGGCATCAGAATTTATCAAATGGCACTGAGGGAGTGAGTGTCTCCGTGATGGAGGGGGTGTTCTGATGCTCAACTGAAATTCAACTATCGCATTTATAATTAACCATATTCATTAACACTGGGGACGCAGCAAACAGACACGACAGTCTTCAGAACGTGTCATACAATCACCCTCCATGAACGTGTCATACAATCACCCTCCATGGACGTGTCATACAATCACCCTCCATGAACGTGTCATACAATCACCCTCCGCGGACGTGTCATACAATCATCCTCCATGAATGTGTCATACAATCACCCTCCATGGACGTGTCATACAATCACCCTCCATGGACGTGTCATACAATCATCCTCCATGGACGTGTCATACAATCACACTCCACGGATGGTGGCGCAGCCTGTCATCCTAGCCAGCACTCAACATGAAACAAAACTGCATGTGTTACTGACATTAGTAAGGAAACTACAATTCTGAGCAAAGGTATGTGTTGTTTAAAGAAACAGAATTAAGTGGGATTCAACCGTTTTGTGAACAGAAACACAAAATATCCCTTTATCAGCAAAAATACGGGAAGAAAGCAGTAAGCTCACAGTAAACGCCCCCAGTTAATACAGTAAGCAAAAGTCAATATTATGCAGTGACACTATTGGAGAGAATGTTCCCACGGGAATACAGGAGAGAATTCCAGCAGAGAGGAGGAGGAAGAGGAATATTGGTAGCTGTGGCTATAAAATGTATTTTGCTAAAAATAACTGCATTTTATTCATTTGTTCTTGTTTTCCCTAAACATTCTGAGATGAGTTTTGGTAAGAATTAGACAAACAGTTTCTGCAAGATATCAAGGAATTGGTATAGTCTGATAGAAATGAAGTAAGGAGCAGGGGAGTTCACATTACCAAAGTCTTTCCCAATAACTGTCTGTATGGATGTTTATCAGATGGCAGAGAACACAGAGGATGTGGCTAGTCAATAAAGGCTTTGGAGTTTATTCTTTTAGAACACACACTTCAGACAGGGGCAGTGGCTCATGCCTCTAATTCCAGAAAGCTGCAGCAGGAAGGCCGCCATGAGCCCGATGTCAGCCTAGGCACTAGAGCGAGACTCCACCATGCATGCACACATTTGCACTAATGCATTTTACATTTTATCTCCACAGATTGGAGCTTTATCCATGTCACTGAGATCTACACTCTATCTCCAAAGGGTTAGCCTATTGGAAAAGCAGTTTATTTTAATAACAAAATAAAAAGCAATTTTATTTTAAAAATAAATTTTCTTATTTAGTTCACTCACACTCGAACAGGTAAGCACAACCCCAGCTTCTTCCCAAATGTGGTATGTATGGCAATGAAACACTAATAATATTGCCACAATGGAACTGTACTTATAGCAAGGGGTCCTAGGAGCCTGGGGACGGCAGGAAAGGGTGTGGAAAGAGCTGCAGAGCCCACTACAAAGCACTGAAGCTGAGTTGCAGTGTGATGGCAGAGCATTTCTGTTGTATATTCCAGGCCCCAGTTCAATCCCCACTACCATAAAAAGGAAAGACAAGCATGCCTGGGACAAATAGTGGTAACACACAGATTATAAAGGAACACTGCATGCTAGGAGTAGTGGTTGCCACATTTATAATAAAAGACAAAAAAGGCAAGAGTCAGAAGCCAGTCTCCTTGAATTTATATCTCTGTAAATCCCAAGCTATACTGTACTGTCCTCTTGGCTTCAAGAAAATGTTAAGGCTTCAACATATTGATAGTGGAGAGTGCTTAGGGAAGTGTGAGAACAAGGGACAGAACTAATAATAATACAATTTGAGGATGTAAAATTTCAACTCAAGTCAGCAATTAAATGCTACTTTTATTTCAAATGTCAATTATTTTCTAATCTCAAGATTTTTTTTTTTTGATAGGGCAGCCCTTAGGTGGGTGGAGGAGACAGAATGAAATTCCGGGATAGAGAAGGAGAGTCAGAGAGAGTCGCCCGCCATGAAGCTGCCAGGTCAGACACGCTGAATCTTTCCCGGTAAGCCACGAATCATGGTGACACACAGATTATTAGAAATGGGTTAAACAAATATGTAAGAGTTAGCCAATAAGAGGCTAGAGCTAACGGGCCAGGCAGTATTTCAATGAATACAGTTTCTGTGTAATTATTTCGGGGTTTAAGCTAACCAGGCACCGGAAACGCAGCCCTCTCCTCTTACTACTTTTTTTTTAAACATCCAATTAAATTGTTTGATTAAAGGTCTTGATAATTTATTTGTTACTCTTAAAGACTTATTTTTGATTGGACTCAGAAGTAGAAGCTCTCAGTGGGGACAGCCTACATCCCTTGGCAATCTGTTCCTGGTGTTTTTCTTTGGTTTCCTTCATTCTCCTGGCCAAAAGTTTGTTATATTCTGCAGCCTCCTCCTTGTTTTTCTTAGTGTGTTGTTTCTTCAGAGCAATACATCAGTGTTTATGCTGTAGGACACGTGGAGTAACAGGAGCTTCTGACCTTCTTGGTTTAGGGTTTCTGACAACTGGTGTTCATTGCCTTCTTTTAGAGACTGAAAAGCCTTAGACCCCGCAGCTCTTCTGGACACAAACCAACAAAGCACAGTAGCATCTGTCAGTGCAGGAATATCTTGCTTTCCTTTAACCAAGTTGAGAACACTGAGATTGACACCCATGAAGGAACTTGTGCATCCTCTCTTCAGGTCTTCTTGGTCTATACCAAGAGTGCCCCTTACTCAACAGTGAGCGCATTCTGCCGTGTGGGCATGGACACCTTGCTTCAGGAGAAATCTTGTTAGTCATTCCCACCGCTGCGTCACACCACACAACCCTTCCAGTCTTGCACAGAATATCAGCAGCTACTTCTGTGGCTATGTGCTTCTCATAGAACCTATGAAGCTGGTATTCACCATTCACTTCAGTGAGTTTCTCACAGTCAGTGGCTGGGAAGGAGATACTTACTCAGCCTCATCTTGACACAGCCACTGCCAAGGGGACACCATAAAAGGAGCTGTTTGATTTTTTGAGATAGGGTCTCGCTATGTAACTCTGGCTGACCGGGAATTAACTATATAGACAAGGTTGGCTTCAAATTCACAGAGATCCACCTGCCTCTGCAGGGGTTAAAGGTGGGGACCACCAACTGTTTTAATGTTAGTCCTAAGTGGCTAGCTTTTTAAAAATTTTATTATGCTTTATTTATTTCATATGTATGTGTTGGGTGACATTTAGAACATGTGCATATCTTAGTTACTGTTCTGTTGCTGTGAAGAGACAGTATAACCAAGGCAACTTATAAGGGAAGGCATTTAACTGGGAGCTTGCTCACAGTTCCGGAGGGTCAGTCAGTCCATAACTATCATGGTCAGGAGCGCTGTGGCAGGCAGGTAGGCTGGTACTGGAGTAGTAGCTGAGAGCTTACATCTTATTGGCAAGATGGATGAAGAGAGGGAGAGGGAGGTGTGGAGAGGAGGAGAGAGGAAACTGACTGGGACTGACACGGGTTTTGGAAACCTCAAAGCCCACCTCTAGTGACACACCTCCTCAAACAAGGCCAAACTCACTCCAACATGGCTATACCTCTTAGTCCTTCCCAAATAGTCTGCCAACTGGGCACTAAACACTCAAATATAAGAGCCTATGTGGCCATTCACTTTCATACCACTGCAGTGCACATGTAGATGCCAGAGGACAACCTAGAGGGGCACAATCTCTCATCCACCATGTGGATCCAGGGGGTGGGACTCAGATCTTCAGGATTAACAGCAAACATTTTTACCCACAGGCAAGATTCTTTTTGATTGTTGTTCTAATTTTAAATTATAAACAAAAAAATATGGTATCAAGAGAGTGAATGCTATTTATTGCCTCTTTATCTCAGAAACCAAACACAATCTGAAATGTATCTTTGTATTGAAATCTGGCCCAAGATACTCTGTAGCTCTATGGAGATTCATAAGTTAGAACATATAAAATAATGTTGAATTTAAACATGAACTGACCTCAGACACAGTAATGAGGATAGCAGAAAACCATTATTAATAAAAAGCATTCACAATCTGCACAATTTAGCTTTTTGCTACATGAGAAAGTGCCCACTCACTGTGTTTGTCCTACAATGAGCTACGCCATGGGAGTGTCAGTTTGTAAATTAAAGCTTCAGCTCAGCAAGAAGCTTGCGTCTCTGTAACTGCTACACACGCCACCAGCTCATCACTCCCAATTCCATAGCTATATCCCACAACTTAAAGGGCAGCATTGCATTGTTAATGCCAGTGTTGTCTCATACACTACTGAAAGCATCTTATTCCTCTGCCCTAAAGCCGCTACCCATTTCCTTACAGAAGAAATATGACTTGAGATCATTACACAATAGCTGTCCTGACAAGTTGAAGACAAAAATACAATTTAAATACAGCGATAATCGCTGGGTGTGGTAGCATAAATTGTTAATCCCAGCACTTGTAAGGTAGAGGACAATAGACCCTTGAGTTGGAGCCTTCCCTAGTCTACACAGCAAATTCCAGGACAACCAGGGTTAACTAGAGACACTCAAAAAAAAAAAAAACAAAAACAAAAACAACAACAACAAAAAAAACCCAAAAGCAACCCTCCTGTCATTTTAAGGATTACTAGTGAGATGAAATATAATATATTGCCTATTCCTGGAAAATCACTTGAGATAATGTAAGAAATTCTTCCTTCACAGAAACACTGGACAAATTAGATGTAAGAAGAGGTAAATAGCGGAAATGATCAAGTTTATGCAGAATACATCTATCAAGTCATAGAGGAGACGTTTCCCAAGGTGACACCACCTTTCAACAAAGTTCAATTCTAAAGTTTCTCTTGAGAAAAAGGAGAGCAGAATTAAATGTGTACCATGTTGGGCATTAAACATCTTACAGAAAATAGACTCTGGCGAAACTGATCACTTTCTTGATACTTAAACAAAAGTAACTATTAAAATTCACGAACACTGAAACTTTTATCATCCTGAACATGATAGTCTTAGTGCTTCAAAACATATTTTCACCATCTATGATTAGACTAGAAGCACACTTTAAAAAAGATATTCTAAAGCTACTGAGTCAGCAGCATCTTGTCAAGCCTTCTGGGCTTGGGTAGCTGAACTGATATTTTTGTACTCGTCACAATCACTTAAAGAGAAAAGTAAACAATGTTACAAATGTGCGTTCTGTCAAGACCCCCGCATAGAACACCTCAGAAGGCACACGTCTATCATGTAAGAACACCTCAGAAGGCACACGTCTATCATGTAAGAACACCTCAGAAGGCACACGTCTATCATGTAAGAACACCTCAGAAGGCACACCTCTATCATGTAAGAACACCTCAGAAGGCACACGTCTATCATGCAGGCTGCTGTGGAGATGGGTACCTAACTTCCAGCAGGTCCATTTTCTGGGACACGTGACACAAGGTGACTGCACTGCTCTGTGTTCAGCCTCAGTTTTCTACATCAGAAACAGAAGAAACCTGAAGTGAGAAAACGGCCACTTCTTTGTTTTAAATCTATAACACTAGAATCCTTAAATCAGTCGTAGCGAAGCAGGAATAATCTCTCATTGATTTACATAAACTGTACATTTTCCCTCCACTCTGTTTCAGGAAAACAGAGGCTCACACTGTAGAAATAAAGAATTCCAGCCTAAATTTTGTCACTAAGAAGACCTGTGACAGGTGCCGCAGTTATCTGCCCACTCAGCCTCAGCTCTTGCGGTTTCTGCTAAAATGCAGAGTCTCTTTGTGGCAATCATATTTCCTGGGGTATTCCCTCCTCCTCTACAGCTCTGGGCACTGACAACTGATCCTCGCATTCAATAGCCTGGACGTACCATGCAACTCTAAGTTACTGAGGTACAGTTTCACTGAGAGTTCCAAGCCACTCACCCTGTGTACAAACTAAGCATTGCATTTGCTTACAGTTACAGATGACCACCTGTTCCCAGAACGGCAATGAACAGAAATGAAGCCAGTGAGTTATCAGGCAACAGAGAGCAACAGGACCAAAGACACTAAGACAAGGACCTGCTTCCAATACTGCAAGCCAGAGTGTCTTTGCTACTAGGTAATATCCAGGGGCCATCAACTCCTAACCTGAAGACAGCAGTTAACATGTTAGTGACAGAAGACCTCATCATGGCACAGAAAACTTTCCACAAGAGGCTAGTCAAAAGGGTCTTAGATAACCAGAAAATCCAAATGGCCTTCTGGGTAACCACAGTTTTGCTATAGTGAAAGGAGCTTGAGTGTGATTTTAACAAAGACTATAAACCTAAGAATCAAGCTGCCAACAGCAATAAGACCACAAGACAAGCCAGAACATGAGGAAAAGGATAACTATATAAAAATACAAAGGTGATAATGAAAGAGTAATAGTAACATGATCCAAAATGATGCAGAAGCAGCCTACCAAAGCAGCCTCAGACACCCTACAGAAACACACCCTCCCAGTATGCGAGACCAGCATAAGGAACGCCTGGAACCCAGTTCTCTACTACTGCACAGCGCTGTCTCTAGGGCTGGAGAACGCAGCTGGCTCAGACCCTAGAGGTCTGAGAAATGAAGTCTCTCTTGCTGAAGCTACCTACGTTATCACAGTAAGCAGATACACTACTGGACTCAGAGTCCAATCACAACACTTACAAATAACTTTAAGCACTGATAACTCTTCTCTCATAGTACTTGGATATTTCTGTCTTGGGTTTTGTATGTTGCTTTTGTTGAGACCTGTCTCACTACAGAGCCCTAGCTGTCCTGGAGCTCCCTATTTAGACCAAGATGCCATGGAACTCATAGAAATCTGTCCTATTTCTGCCTTCCTATTGCAGGGATTAAAGGTATGTACCACCATGCCTGGCACGACCCCTGCATGTTGAAAGAAACATTAAAAAAAAACCCTAATGATGCCATCTTTAGCATTAAGTACCCATGTGTTTATGCATTACTTTCTACTTGTGTACATCAAATATGACTCTTGAAATTGTGGGGTGAATTAAAGTAACAGTAATTGATTCCAGTGAGGAAATAGAAGCACATGGTGGCTAAAGCCAATCAAGTTACAGCTATCTGATAGTTAAAAGGGAGAGGGTTACACAAAATATGGAATCCCTGCCTCAAAAATCTAGTTTGCAGTAAACTCCACTGATCTAACCACTGAAATGCACTCTTCTGAGCCAGCGTCTCTGGGGCTGACAGTAGGTGGGTGACATCCAAGTAGACTGACAGAAGGCACAGTGGAACTGGGCTCCAGGCTGTGGGGAGTGGCGTCCTTTGCTGGTCATCAGTCTCCAGATACAAGAAAGTGCTGGGAAGCAGGGTCAAGTTCATAGGATCCAAGGAAAAATGGCAGCCTTCACGGTGAGCTGAAAGAACTGAGCAGGAGAGAAGTCGGGGGTGCGGCAACGGGAAAGGGGAAAAGGTCTGCTAGAGGAGAAGCAGATTCCTTTTGTTGTTGTTTTACTTTGTTTTGTTCTCAAGACAGGGTTTCTCTGTATAGCACCGGCTGTCCTGGAACTCAGATCCCCCCCGCCTCTGCCTCCCAAGTAGTAGGATAAGGGTGTGCACCACCACCTCCAGCAAGAAGCAGATTATCGAAAGATGGTTCCAGAATATACTACACCAGTGATGCCCATGCCAATGTAAATGTCCTACTATGGTTTCTATATGAACTGTCCCCAAAGGTTTTTTTGTTTTTGTTTGAGACAGGGTCTCACTGTGTCCCCCTGACTGGCCTGGGACTCAGTCTTAAACTGGGTATCTTCTGCAACTGCTTTTCAGTTTTTAAAAAGTTACACACACACAAGCAAGCACTTGTTCACGTGTGTGTGTGTGTGTGCAAGAGAAAGAGAGAGAGAGAAGGACGGAGGAGGGGGCATAAAAATGGAAGTTAAGGAAAGAAAACTTATAAAAGCTGTTTTTCTCCTTTCACCCTGTTGGTTGTGGGGATCACATTTCAGTTGTCAGGTGTGGAGGGAGGCACCTTTACCTACTGAGCTATCTTGCTGGATCATTCACCATATTTTTGATCAGGGTCTCTCACTAAACCAGGAGCTCACAGACTGAACTAGACGACAGGCTAGCAAGCCCCAGGGATCCTCCTGTCCCTATCTCCCCAGCACTGAGTACAGGCATGTGCTACCACACTGGATTTGCGTATGTGCTGAGGATACAAACTCTGGCCCTCGTGCCTGCACAAGAAGCACTGAACCAGCTAAGCTACTGACCCAGCCCCCACCAGGGGCAAGTTTCTGAAAGTTAATAGTCACTCAGGAAACTACGTTCTCTGCCCACTAGTCCACCACCGTGTGAGGAGCTTCTGCCTCACACTCCTCTAGGCAGGAGTCCTACCCTGCCTTCCCAGCCACTATGGCTGTTCACCCTAAAACTTTTGAGCTAAATAAATCCTTACACCCCTAAATTAATTTCACCAAATATTTTGGTCATAACAAGGTAAAATGAGTGTGTGACTATATACATACATAAATATACAAATATACATATAAACATATATATACGCACATACACATACATCAAATAGTTCTGAATATTTGGAAGGGCTGAGAAGTTCTCAAAGGAACTGGACAGAGCTGGATAACTTGCTCTAAAATGCCAAAAAGAATTCTGTACTTCTGTCCCTTGAGACATTTCCCCTAGGAGTCGAGCAGGAACACACACTGGAGCGAACCCAACAAGAGTGGTACAGCTCCCCATCTAATGAACAATGAAAATCCCGAGTCTGTTGCTAACTTTCCAGCCTCGAGCAAAAAAAGCTTCAGTGCTGGAACAATGACTTCAGGTTAATAAACAGAATGGACACTGGGCTCCTGTGGATTTTTAAAGAAGTAAATCACAGCAAACTTTACTTATCAATCACTAGCGTGAAGCTGGATATAAATTTGTTTGGTTGTTTTTTTCTGAGACAGGAGCTCTCTACAGAGCCCTGGTTGTCCTGGAACCACTATGTAGACTGGATTGGACTTGAACTCATAAGAACTGCCTGCCTCGGCCTCCCCGTGCTGGGCTTAAAGGTGTTTCACCATGTCTGACATTGGATTCAAATTTTTAATTACAGATAGGCAGTCCTGGCACATGCCTTTAATCCCAGCACCCCGCGGGCAGAGGTAGGCAGTTCTCTGTGAGTTCAAGGCCAGCCTGGTCTACAAAGTGAGTTCAGAATAGCCAGGACTGTTACACAGAGAAACCCTGTTTTGAAAAATCAAAATAAAATATAATTACTAACAGATTTATTTATTTTTGATTTTTCGAGGCAGGGTTTCTCTGTGGCTTTGGAGCCTGTCCTGGAACTAGCTCTTGTAGACAAGGCTGGTCTCGAACTCACAGAGATCTGCCTGCTTCTGCCTCCTGAGTGCTGGGATTAAAGGCGTGTGCCACCACCGCCCGGCTTACTAACAGATTTATATTACTGCCATAAAAACTATCTTTCTTTCTTTCCTTCCTTCCTTCCTTCCTTCCTTTCTTCCTTCCTTCCTTCCTTCCTGAGTGTGGATGATCAAAACCAATATGCAAACTGGCTAGAGTATAATACTATAAACCACACAAAGAGGTTTTTAACCCTCCCTGGCTTTCAGAACTGCTCCTAAGGGTTCTGTTGCCCCTTCCCCAGCAAGCACACAAGCACAGGGCTCAGTCAGCAGGAGTGCCTTGAGAGCGTCACAGCCTTCACTTCCGCTCAGACTCCACAGGCCTCATGTATGTGGTGCTGGATTTCCTTATCTCTGTAGGCAGCACAGCCTCACCAAGAGTGCTATGTTTCAGGCTTTGTAAGCACAAGATGTCGGGGGGTGGGTGTTGCAGTTGCATCATTCTGCAACGCCTTATTTCAATTTTATGCTGAGCTTGCAAAAGCACTCAATCAACCCAGCAGCCCAGCACTGCTTAGCTCATCCTTTAGATGTTCTAGTAGCAGGGCAATTTTACAACATGGCCTGGTAGTGTGAGGCTAGTAACACAGATCTATTCAACTCATCAAACCGTTTAACATTTCCTGTTCTTTCTCCATTCCTGACCCATCTCATTACATTTTCCCTATTAAAAATATGTCCCATGATATTTTCAACTAAAGGACATTAGAATCTACTTCTGTCTTAAACTCACAAAAATGCACATAATCTCAGGATTACATGGAGATGCTACCTGAGCTCCCTACATCTGTCCATGATGCTCAGAGTGACAAGACAGGATTATCTCAATGCCCTTTAAAAAGAATCTAGGGCTGGGGGATAACAATGCAGCTTGCTAGTGAAACACTTGCCTAGCACGTTCAAAGCTGTGTGCTCACTCCCTTCCTCATGCCAGCTGATTGAAGGATGGTGCGGTACAGGTTAAACAGATTGTCTGGAGGACAGGGCTATCTGTTGTCTAACAGTGAGGCAGACCCACTCATGTGCAGGCTATCAGCTCTGCCGCTCATCAGAAAGGGGAGAACGCTCCTTTAGGAAAATAAAATGGAACAAATTGAGTGGAAATGAAGAAGTGACACAAAAGTACAATGTTTAACAAGCAGCTTCCCTTGTGGGTTGAAGGTGCCCCTCTCCTAACCAAGGCTCCTGTGGCAGGAAGGCATCATTCCTACATGGTGTGTACACCCATACTTCACAAGATGCTTGTTTGTGTGACAGTTATACTGTCATAGTTTTAGATGGTTAAACCTCTGCTCCAGGGTTTATAAAAGATCAGAGCACTTGCCACTTGTGGTGCAGGTAGAGGGAGATAGAGTAGGTGAGCAGTTCGTTTTTCTTTATAATTACACCCCATTAACCTTACGCATGAGAGCTCTCCTGTGCTTTCATACCAGTAGCACCAACTGGCTGCATTTGATAAGGTTCTCCGAGTTTGCAAGAACAGCACAGCCACAAAAGGAATACTTCAATGCTGCAGACTTAAGCAGAAGCTGTGTGCAGTTCTGTTACTGGCTCACATATTCAGCTGGAGGCAAAGACAAACCAAAACCAGAAAACTAGAATGACAGGAGCCAACTTAAATAAATGTGATCTGAAGATCTTCTGGTAATCTTCACAGTATTAAAACAATCACTTTGGTGTTATTTATTTACTATTTTAGGCTTTAATAGTGGTAGGAGACACAGAACATAGTATCAGATACACTGAAGCTTATAAGGAGACCTACATAGAATTTAACCCCATTGGGTCTACACGTGGCATGTGGTAAAGGGTGGTATTAGTTGTTAAGCTATTTCTCTTTATGTACTGCTCAGTGACTCACTTAAAAAAAATAAAAAAGTCCATTTGCATCCTTCTTGACAATGGCCACATAAATGATTTCTTTTTGGGTAGCGCATTCTCTTAGGGTTTGGATGCAGTGTCCGGAGCACTCCTTCCCATATGCACAGAGGGAGGATGCAGTGTCCGGAGCACTCCTTCCCATATGCACAGAGGGAAGATGCAGTGTCCGGAGCACTCCTTCCCATATGCACAGAGGGAGGATGCAGTGTCCGGAGCACTCCTTCCCATATGCACAGAGGTAGATCAGTGCCTTTCCATCTTCAGCAAAAGTTAGGTATGCACGCTTGAGAAGATAAAATGAAAGCCAGTTTGGAAAGTAGGTGCTGGCACAATTAATCTTGAACAGGATCCTAATTATTTGGGAAACAAAAGGTAGTTCTATTTGCACCTCTTTAGTCGATGGCTTCGTGGCTCTCATAGCATTTCAGAGTAAGTATTCCACCACAGTATCTTGCATCTCTGCAACCCTTACTACAGAGATCTAAGGAATATCAATAATCATCTCAACAATGCTGCTCACTATTAGCTCTGCCTCTTGGGACACTTGTGCACAGGGTACATAAGCATAAGATTTGACACAACCTGATGGTGAGTAAATGGAAGGGCTGGAATCCAAGCAGCACATCAGTCCACTCTCCAGGCATCTGTAAAGCCAGGATTCTTCTCTGTAGTCCAGAGTGGTCTGGAACTCACCATGTAGCCCATGCTGGCCTCAACTTCTCAGCAACCCCCCATCTCAGTCTCTGAAATATTGGGATTACAAGTATGTACAACTTTCACAAAATCTTGGTTTTGAAAATTAGTGAACACTTTTTGTTTTTTTAAGTTGTTGTGTTTTTTGTTTGTTTTTTTTTTTTCCAGTTTTTTCAAGACAGGGTTTCTCTGTGTAGTCCTGGCTAGCCTCGAACTCACAAAGATCCTCCTGCCTCTGTCTCCTGAGTGCTGGGACTAAAGGCATGCACCCCCAACGCTCGGGCGCTTAAGTACTTTTAAAAGTGTTTGGCAGAGAGATGTTCTGCAGAAACCCTCATCTGCTGAAGACAGGCGACTGGATGAGTGAAATCTACCACATTCTTCTTTTGGCTTTTCCATGAATACTTTTTTAAACCTGCTGCGGGAGCTCCTTCCACTCCTTCAGCCAATAGCCTTTAAGATACCAGCCCACTGGGGCATGGTCTTTTTCATTTTAAAAAGCGGCAGCAGCCCTCCGCTCGCTCTCTCTTGCTTCCAGCTCCCGTTCAGACTGCTAGACTCTCTGTTTCCTGTTTGCGATGAGAGGACTGTGGTTTGGGACATTGATCTGTAAGTTTTTTCCCCTCCAATAAATAACCCCTTTTAATAATAATTTCCAAACTGGTGTGGGATGTTTTTGTGGCATTAAAACCATTACAAACTTACCTTGTGGTATATTTCTAAAATGCTTACCACAAAGGTATTTTTTTGAAGAAAGCTCTCCTTAACCTCAATATGAGATATGTATTTACAATAAAAGACTTGTGTATGTATCTTTAAAACCCAGTATCGGAGACATTATTTTACTTCTTTCTTACTGTGTTACATGTTGATGTGTTCACAGCAGAATTATGTTGAATGTGCACATGCCAAAAGATAAAGCCA
The DNA here is from genome assembly GCA_004026605.1 of Ondatra zibethicus. Taxonomy (NCBI): domain Eukaryota; kingdom Metazoa; phylum Chordata; class Mammalia; order Rodentia; family Cricetidae; genus Ondatra; species Ondatra zibethicus. The sequence continues at coordinate 29,030 of PVIU01005922.1, forward strand.
GCTCATGCCTGTAAGAAATAGTTCCTGCAAATGTGAGCTTCTCAGTGTCCAGACACAGTGACAATCAGGCTTCTCTTCTGCCAAACAGCGCATGCTTTTCATTTCTCAACGAACACAATTTCTTTCACTATATGCTTGGCTTTAGCTTTCAGACTGGCAGGATAAAATGCTACTCTCTAGAATCATGTTAAGAACCAGGCAAAGCCAGTGTACCTGTCCAGGATCTGTAGCTTTGACTCATCGTTGGGCCATCTGTTTACATGTGCTGCTTGTCGCACAGTGCAAATCAACCCGCTGCTGGGCAGACCTGCCTCATGCTGCAAACTCATTCTGCAATTTCAACTTCCCTCACCGGCAATAGGTCCTCTTATTGGCATCTAAAACCGACACTTCAGCCACCTAGAGTCAGACCTTATTCTATTGCTCCTGTACAGAAAAAAATGATACACCACAGGCCCATGTGCAAACAGGTCATCTCAGCCCTGGGCTTACGAGGAAGAAGGCAGTACAGTTTTGCTCCTATCAAAATGTTTTAGTACCATCAGCAGCAATCAGCCTGCTACCCAGGAATATACGTGCACATTCAGAGGGAGGCTGAAAAGATTGCTGAATCTCAGAGGACAAGAGTATGAACTGCAAATACAAACCATCCAGTCTTCTGTGGGTTTCTATCTGTGATATTACCCCACCCATTAAATGCAATTCAGGAAAGGCTCTTAGAACATCCTGTGAATCATCCACAACTATTCATTTGCTTGCTGTTTTACATGTGCTTCGCTAATCACCCTCTTGTCTTAACTTTGAAAGATGTTAGAGCTATGAATAGACTGGTGGGCAGAACAAGGATGGGGCAATATTCAGTAAATATCCCTACTGGTATACAGTATTAAAAAGAAGCATATGTGCCTGTTCTTTAAGAAGATTCTGTTCGCTTCAGGGGACACAAGATGCTCACGTAGTAAAACTACTGTACTCTTTATAATGTTAACAGCAAAATCATTGGCATATTCTAGGTATGCAGAGAAGGAAACAGAGAAAGTGGGGTCTCAAACAAAAGACAAGGTCAAACATGGGGGAGTACATGTTTTAAGCAATACTAAACCCAAAGAAATTTGTTCTTCTCTCTCTCTCTTTCTCTCTCTCTCTCTCTCTCTCTCTCTCTTTTTATTAATGAGGTGTCCAGGAAAGAAATTTGTTCTTGATAAAAACATTAAATACAGGCTCTCAACACTAATCGAAAATTAGTACTTTAGGGAAAGGTAAGTTCTTGCAATAGTGGGTGAGCACAGCACCCTATGGGTCAGCCAACTATGCACACCCACGGGAATGGAAGAGCTTCCTGGGCTCTGCTCTGTATAAAAATGAAGCTTATTTGAAGGGAAATCTAGAAATCTATCTGCAGAAGGCTAAAATATAGTTTACTCAGGAGTCTATACTGATGATGTGCAGAAAAAAAGAACAAATTTGAAAGGGCTATACATTCCTTATTTGGCAATAACAAAGCACTGGTACGCGAAGATTGATGCCTTCCAGAGATTTCTGCATGTCAGTAAGTGAGAAGTTCATCACATTATTCTTTTCAAGCCCTTCAAGTCTCAGTGTTCACAGCACTTTGCCTTTCTCTCAGGAGTGAGTCATGCAGTGTGAACAGAAAGGCCTGCCCTACACGGTATTCAGGGTCACAGTCCTCTGCAAGGGTGGTGGCAACGTGACATTTGCTAAACAACTAGCAACATTTCTAGATTATTAAACAGACATTGATAAATGGGAATAATGGTCTAAGAGAGATTATAATTTTTTACCTGGTTAGAAAGCTGAGGCTACTTAACCCTCTCTCAACTGCCTCATATTTGCAAACAAAACAAAAAGCACCAGTAAAATAGTAAGTGAAGGCAGCAGACTATAAAGACAACAGAAACATGTCCTCTTATCTCTACTGATGGCAGCAGCTGGATCCTGCTCCTTCCTGGTGCCAAAGGGGACTCAGAGTCTCTCACTAACATGAGGTAATATTGCTAACACTCACTGAGCTGCTATTAGTTGAGATCTGGGATTAGAGGTAAGTACAGTTACCAAAGCCTAGGCAGAGTCCAACTGCAGGTGCCACTTGAAGGCTTTACAACATTCTTTTCAAAAACAGCAGAGATTTAAAACTGACCCAAGCTTCTCAGGCTCCACCAACCAATGACAACTCAAATCCACCCTGTATGAGCAGTTCTGTTGAGATGCACACTTAGTCCTCAGATCTCCACCACTTACTTCACATCACAGATCACTATTTGTGCCATTTTCTATATTTAAAACTACATTAAGCCAGACAGTGGTGGTGCACGCCTTTAATCACAGCACTTAGGAGGCAGAGGCAGGTGGATGTCTATGAGTTCAAGGTCATCCTAGTCTACAGAGCAAGTTCCAAGACAGCAAGGCAACACAGAGAAACCCTGTCTCAACCCCAATCCCAGCATCCTCCCAAAAAACTATGTTAAAATGAGAATTTAGCCAGGCTATGATGATGCACACCCTTAATCCCAGCATTTGGGAGTCAACAACAGGTGGACCAGCCTGGTTTACAGAGTGAGTTCCAGGACAGCCAGGGCTACACAGAGAAATCAAGTCTTGAAAAAACAACAACAAATTTAAAAATAGAAAGAAAAAAAATGAGAATTTGACACTTCAAATTTAATAATACCATACCAATAACTCAACAAATATCAATAATAAACACATATTTTGCAAACACTACTGCAAAAATATACTGTACTTAATTAACATAGCTGCCTTGGAAGCAGAAATAGCAGACATTTAAGGAAAAAAAAAACTAGAGCTATGAATGGTTCTGGAAAAGAAGCTAAAGGCAATGTGGGTTGAAAACTAAGCAGGCACAGTCAAGGGTTTTATGGCTAATGGAGTGAGGTCATAGAGATGGTCGTCAGGACCCAGGCAATGTGGGAAGCAGTGAGTTTTAGGCCACCCTGGCCTATATAAAATCTTGTCTCTGGAGAAGAAAAAAAAGATATATTCTCACTAGATCCAATGTCAGGACACTATATATTGGCATATTAATAAATTTCTAGTGTAATAAATTATTGGTATGAAAGAAAACCGCATTGGTATAATCTAGGAAATAAATAATGGGACAACAATGGAAACTGAAAGTCGCAACAACTGCTTGTGCGCCTGCCACATGCACATGGCTGCAGTGTCAACAGACTAGACAATAACCCAGGAAGAACAAAACACTGCCAATTTTGCACTTCTTTAGCAGGGTAGGATAGGAATTAACTACATTTTTCCTCTTTCTGATGCTTATATTTTAAAAATTCCATTAGTATCTCACAGATATTTCAAGAGGAAAGCTGCATGCATTAGAATTAACTGGAATGATGAGCCATGGGAGAATAAAACCAATAAGCAACCTTGCTGTTCTTCACAGGGCTTCACAGGGCTGTCACTCGTACTAGAAGAACATCACTTTGAAGCCCTGTTTGCATTCCATTTTTAACTAGAGGGAAGAGGATGGAGGTCTTTGGTTTCTATGACAACCCAGATGGGCCATAATACAAGATACTTACAAATGTTCAATTGCAGGGATGCCAAATCAAATTAAGGCAGAGTTAGCACTACTTCATAAAAACTAGATGGGGAGAAAACAAAATACTTATGGCAAAATGATGCCATTTCTAGAAGTGGTTCTGAAGGATTTCACAAGAAAATATACAGAGTAACTATTTTTAGTATAAACAAATAAGACAGCAAAACTAATATATAAAAATAAAACTCCAGTTTACATGAGTAAATGCTTTCATTAAAATTTGACTACTGGAAAATTACTACCTCACTTAATATTGGTTCTTTTTTTGTTTAAATCCCTCCCAAATAACAGGGATTTCATTAGTGATTTGAATCATTACAACCTGGCACACAATGCTAGCTAGCACCGAGCTCAGCTCCTCTGAGTGACGTGGTCCTTTGCTTCATCCTCATCAATTGTTTTTGTATCTGGCCTTCATAGCTCAAAACACTGAGATGCCATTGCTCTAGAAAGAAACTAATCTGTAACTTAGTTATATTTTGTGAAATTTACTTATTACTATTCCCCACCAGTAATTTATCATTATCACTTTCCACTTATTAATTGTGATTTGAGTTTCCCCCCCAATGAACACATGGTTTGTGAAAAACATTATCTTAATAAGAAATCAACACTATGTAAACTTAGCACTTGATCTGGGAAATGTTTTCTAGTTAAAGTTAGCGTAAGAATTGATGTAATGACAGCGTTTACCGTTGGGGCAAAGGAGAGATGCGCACCTTTACAACATTTTAACAGAACGTGTTCTCCCCAAGTGTTCTAAGTGCGCAAACATGCAAACGGATACAGCACAGGGGACATGCACACATGAGTGCACACACACATGCTCACATGCTCATACATACACAGGCCGGAGCTCCTGGTCTATATACTTTGTCCCTTTGTAAAACTCAAAATTGCTATCTAATAACAGAAAATATAGTCGCCCAAATGAGGCACCCAATGTTTAAATATTAAGGAGGCTGACACTATCACTCTGTAGCTTGACGGGCAGGCTAAGCTAAGTGACTACACAGAGAGGGTCTGCTTCAGAGATATAACTAAGTTTGTGTACTCAGACTTCAGACTCTTTTCAACTCAGTTTGTTTCTATGACTTTTCTCCAAATGGCATGAGCCTATTTAGAATTGTTTAGAAACATTCTGAGATTATACAGTATTAGAATAATTTCTTCAACAAAACATCTCGTAAAGCAAAGGTATTTGTTATTTTGAAAGAAGAACCTGTATTGGAAGGGTTTTGTTTAAACAGAGAGCCAAGGAAGTTCTGTGTGTTATTCAGAGGAAAGAGCTTGGGCTAAAGAACCACATAGGACCCTTTCTTTTCACACCACCTTTGTGAATGCAGTCACCACTAAGCCGCCTGTAGTGTTAGTGTCTGCAATGAGACTGGGGTGATAGCCGCCCTCCCATGGCTCCTAAAATAACACCTTTATAAAATTAAAAAATTGATATAGTCAATATCCAGAGAATTAACAGTGACAGAAATAATAAATTGATAGTTTAAAAATACCAACGACTGCCGGGTGGCGGCGGCACATGCCTTAAATCCCAGCACTTGGGAGGCAGAGGCAGGCGGATCTCTGTGAGTTCGAAGCCAGCCTGGTCTACAAGAGCTAGTTCCAGGACAGGCTCCAAAGCTATAGAGAAACCCTGTTTTGAAAAACCTGAAAAAAAAATATCAACAGCCTTGACTTGTAAAGTACCACAGGCCTGGCCCAGGGCCCCGTGCAACAATGTCATCTCGCAGAGTGAGAAAAGCCTGGGAGTCTCACCAGGATGAGAAGAGACCAACAGTAAGAACAATAAGTTATGTTCAACAGCAGCAAAATAGAGGGCTGAATAAGGCCCAGTGCACAACAGGGGAGATTCTGCACACAGCTCAGGAGAGTTTCACTAGACTATGCAGACATTTGCCCTTCATCAATTGTTTCCTATACCAAGGTTTCCTTTTTTGACTGTTGCAACCTAATATTCTTCACCCAGTCAAATACAGCTTGTTTTGGAAAGGTTCTCTATTTTAGAGTCTTGGTGCTGTTTCCATTTAGGAACACATCTTTATGAAAACATGTACCATTTCCAGAACAAAAATGCTTTGGAGGTTTCAGCCTTAAGTAGTATTTTTAGAAAAGTGATAATTTCAGAATCTTTGCTTCAAAACTACAGTTGTTTTTTTTTTTAAATTGGAGTCATACAGTAAAAAAAATTTAAAAAGATAAATCAATTAATAAATATTTTCCCTCCTTTTTTGGTCTGGTTTATGTAAAAAATATGGAGAGTCTGGGAGGGTAGCTGGGTTATGAAGGGTGGGCAAGTTTGAACAATGGACACTAAGCATTGGAGAAGTGAGATCAAGGTTAGAGAATGTTAATGAACTATACATGCCACAAAAACTAGAAGAAAGGACTTTATTCTTGTCACAAAGAAATGAAAAATGTTTCTTTCAGGAGATAGCTATGTTGCCCTAATTTGAATATCACATAAGGTACAGGTGTACTGAGATGACACATTGTGGCCCATATGTTTTTTTTAATGTTTTAATTAAAAAATATTTTTAATTCAATTACATACACTGGTAAGACTATCCATCTTACCAACTAAACACTGAAGAACTTTATAGGCAAAATTCTCTCTGGCCATTTACTTATGAATGAATGACAGGGCCTTGCTAAGTAGCCTAGGCTAGCCTAGAACTCACAATCTTCTTACCTCATCCTCCCAAGTACTGGGATTACAGGTGTGCACCACCACATTTGACTACAACAGTTTCCTAAGAAATGGTCTGACCCAATAGATGGTGTTTCTGTATAACAAGGTGAATCGATTTTAGATTATCTTGGACCCTGAAGCACATTTATGCATATTACCAAAGGAAAACATCTTACTTTTAATAGGTAAGAAATGAGACACTGGAGGGAGACAGAAGGAAGCTATTATTCTAAGATTATGTTACTTATGTTATTTCTCTTTTCTTTCTTTTTTTTTGGGAGGGGCATGTTGAGACAGGGTTTCTCTGTAACTTTGGAACCTGTCCTAGAACTAGCTTTTGCAGACCAGGCTGGCCTCAAGCTCACAGAGCTGTCTCTGCCTCTCAAGTGCTGGAATTAAAGGCGGACGTTACCACTGCCTGGCACTTATGTGATTTCTTTAAAAAAAAAAAAATTTATTACATTTATGTGTGTGTGCACATACAAGCACACACACACACACAAGCAAATGGAGCACACTGTGTGAGCAGAGGCCAGGGGACAACTCAAGGGGGCTGATTTTTCTCCTTACCATGGAAGTCCTGGGAATCAAACTCAGGTCATCAGTTTTGGCGTTAAGAACCTTTATTGGCCGAACCACCTGGCTAGTCTAGTGTTGACATTTCTTAAACAATCTGGCTAAGAAGAGAATATCAAATGCGCTTCTCCTCAGTGGGTTTGGAGAACTGTGCTTGCTCATTTGACTCATCCTACACAAACTCCCTTTCCTTTATGTTAGCTTGCACAGCGCACAAACATTGCTTTTGTAGCTCAGTTGGCAAAATGCTTGGCTATCATACAAAAACTCTGGGTCCAACCCTCAGAATTCCATCAACTGGGTACACATCTGTGACCCCAGCACTCAGAAGTGGAGGCAGGAGGATCCTATGAAGGAACACCTAGGCTACATTTAACTTTTTTAAAGGAAAAACCATTTACTTTGCTATAGTCTTACAGTTTGCCACGTATGGATGCATACAAGATCCCACCAAGACTGGGTAGCTCTCCCCATTAAACTATTTCCTCTAAGACCTGCTTGTAAAAAACAGCTACTACATTCTGAGAACACGCCCTTTCCTTCCCTCCCACTCTCTCATTCATACATACATACACCTATAGTCATTCAAAATTTATTCACATCTTTTCTTCCACCTACTGCCTAAAAAACGCAAACAAACCCACAGGGAATGCTGTCCCCTAAAACACCAGTTCTCCTGTGAGGACTTCTTTACAGAAATTGAGATTACTCAGCTCAATTTTTAGTATAATCTTTAATTAATTCTTTGAGAATTTCATACATATACCACTTTTTAAAATCATATTCATCACCATTTCTTCTCCTAACTCCTTCTATACTTTCGCCCCTCAGTCAGTTCAGTTTTAATGCATGGCATACCATTAACACAGAGACCCATCAGCATTAGTGTGCACTGGTGTGATCAGACATAGGTCCATAAATCACAATATTCCTTCTGTGCATAAACTAATGGTTGAAAAGAAGCAACTGTTGGTTTTCTCATCCAAGGGTATATAAAAGCAAACCCTCACAAGACATTCTGATGAACAGAATGCAGACCTTCCTATTGAGACTTAAAAAAACCAGTTATTTTGACTCTTTTGGCAAAAGTCCCTGATTCTTCTCAGATTTTAATTATATGTGAGCAAATGAACTGATTATTGATCATTTTAGTAAGAAATCTGAATTACCTTTCACTGAAATAGCATAGCAGACATGAAGGAAGCCATCAGCATCAAACACTACTTCTCATGAGCAATGACTAAAATAATAATTTCTGTAGCACAATTAAGTCTCCATTGCTCAAAAAAAGCATCAACAACTCTAAAACAATTTTTCTTGATGTGTGGGTCTGAACCTCAAGGGAAAAAAAATGACTTCTAATGAAATGTGGCAACTTTTTTGCACATGGAAAGCATTCTGTATGTGTAACAACAATTAAAGAAAAAGGTTATGAATTTGACAGCAAGGAAACTCATGGGAGGGGTTTGAGGGAGGAAAGGGAAGGGGAAATAATGCAATTATATTATAATTTAAGAAATAAAATATTATTAAAAACTTCAACTTTAGAACTCATAAAAACAGCAAAAAACAAAACCAAAAATGGCTTAGTTATTTGGAACCTACAGACATAACCTACAAAAAAGTATGAAAGCATAACTCCAAACTGAAAATGGGCCCATCTACTGCGGAATGCCCCTGCAGATGATGTCAGCCGTTAGCTCAGTGAGAGAGCTGAGTGTTTGCTTTTCTTTCTTGTTGACCTAGTTCTTAAGAATAAGAACTAAGTTACTTAAAATTAATTCTCACACATCCTGCTTGCTTTACGTCTGCTTCCTGGTTTCATTGGCCTTTTAACATTCCCAGAAACCCAAGAAATAATTATGATAATATGGCAACAAACTAAGAAAAACAGCAAGTTTATGCAGGGTATACAATTAGAGAAAAGCCTAAATCAAAGTCAGTCTTAATATGCACCTAACAAAATACTGTAGTTTACCGGAGCATTTTAGTTTGAATAAATAACACCAAACTTCCATGAAAGCTACATGCCACTCAGCAGAACTCACCACACACCACTGCCACTCACTCCCAGACACTCAGAATCGAGGTCTAGGTCGGCCTGGGCGGCAGGATGAAGATTTCATTTAATGAGTTAACGCCATCTAGCGGGGGCAGTGAAATTTCAGCTGAACCTATTCCATCTCTTCATGTGGTCAAATATCTGATTTCAATCAACTCACTTGTATTAATCAAAGAACTACACTAATGTGACAAACATTAAAAATGATATAAAATATTTAAAAACAAGCAGTTCTTATGCATAATGAAACAGCATTCTATCCTTATCTTCAAACGCAGAGTAGAAATCAATGCAATATGTACATTTGAGTACAGAATATTTCAAAAATCAAAACAACAGTAAATGAAAGTGTTACAATGCCAATAACAAAACCAATTATTTATTGATTATGTGCCTTGTCTATGCCAGATATTTGGAGTTTTAATCCTAAGGGTACTTTGGCATCACACAGATGATTCCCTATGGAGGAAAAAAAAATGACAATACCTAAACAAAATGATGACGTTTCTTCTTTTTTAAAAGTTTTTATTATTTTAATTAAGTGTATGTGTCTGTGTGGGGTATACGCACATGAGAGCAGGTGCCTGTTGAGACCAGGTGCATCAGATTTCCCCGGAGCTGGGAATACAAACTGTTGTGAGCCATCTAACAACATGGGTGCTAGGAACTTAACTCCAGTCTTCTGCACAGGCAGTGTGTGCTCTTAACCACTGAGCCACCTCTCCAGACATACTGACCTTTCTTACTCCTAACACATCTACCAAACTAGGAGGTCAGTGTATACATATTACATGCCCAACAACACACAAAGTAGTATTGGGGTTTTAAGGGAGGAAGGGCAATATGGCCTTTAAGAAGCCCAAGCACCACCAACTGGTGGCTCTTTACAGGAGATATGTCTTTTATCAGAATCCTACTTTAAATTTTATCCATATCAAGAATAAGCTGCTAACATGAATATCGGATCTACCAAGGTTTTTATTTTAATCAGTTACATTGATTTAAGGCAAAAATTGATGAGAAAGATATGTACCCTTTATATAAAATAACAATGTACACATTCTTTAACATTTCAATGAATTTGATATATTTTATCATTTTCAAGTCTTGGGATAAAATGGCTCTGCCATTTTGCTAAGAATATCCAAGGATCTATCACAATAATCTCCCTTACGTTACTTGTGTTCCTAATAGCACATTGGCTTGTACTTTTTCTCTTTCTATTTCTTGGGCTTACCATGCCGGAGGTAAGAGGAGCTTTGAGTAAGACCTGTTAATTGTTTTCCTATCCACTGACTGGCAGGCAGAAAATTAACATGAAATGATGTGCAGAAAGTAACCAGAGCCCATTCTATTTTCTGTCTCTACTGGTGTTGTTCTGTTTCCGTGGAATCAAGTGCTATGCCAGTGAATTTCAGTCCCAGGTACCTTTTGGGGAAGGCAAACTTTAAATGTTTTAGTATCTTCTTCTACAGCATGTGTGTGTGTGTGTTTGTGTGTGTTAATAACACAGAATGTTCAGATAGTAATCCAATAAAACTTTGCAATGTTTGTGGGATCTTTAACTGAAATTTCCTATGTGTACTTTATTAAAGAAAATGTAAATTCTCCATTGTAGACCATGTAGTAGACTGGATTCTAAGATTAGCTAAACTTCATAAAAATTCCCTTCTTGTTTTCCCCAGAGGAGTCAGAAAACACGTGGCATACACCACATCTGGCTCAGATCTGTTTCACTAGAAACTGTCAATCCTAACAGTTACTCCACAGGTCAATGGTAGAACACTAGGAAAGTATATGTTGTGGTGGCTGGGTTGTCTACCCCGACTAACTGTGTACTAAAAAAGGAAGAGAAGCAGCAGGACACGGTGAGAATGGGACTAGAGTACAAAACCCAATGCCATTCAGGCAAGATGGCTCAGCACGTAAAAGCACTTGTCATATGAGCCTCATGAGCTGAGTTCAGTCCCCAGGTCCCAGAGTGAAAACTCTTTCCCAAATGTCCTCTGATCTCATACATGGGCCATGACAAACAGACAGACAAATAGACAAACACATGTTAAACTAATGCTAGTTCTATGGACAAGCCACACCTCTTTGAGCTCATGTCTTAGTTAGGTTTTCTATTGCTAAAACCTAAAATACCATGAGCAAAGGAACTCAGGGAGAAAAAGGCCAGAACCTTGAGTGAGGAGCTGATGCAGAGGCTATGGCCAGTGGAGGGCAGGGGTGCTACTTACTGTTTTGCTCCCCATGGTATACTCAAACTTTTTTTTCTTATAGAACCAGGACCACCAATCCAGGAAAGGAAACGCCACAGTGGGATGGAGAAAGCGCCCTGCAGGCTTTCATACAGCCCCATTTTATGGAGGCATCTTCTCAACTGAGGGTCCCTCCTCTCAGACGATTTTAGCTTGTGTCAAGTTGACATAAAACTAGCCAGAATAGCTTATTTATTTGAAACAAAAAACAACAGAAAAATGATGTTTATATACTCATATAAGTAAATCCATTGAACAAAGTAATTTTTGTTAGATGTAAGCAAATTCTTCAAGTGTAGAATGCTATTTTCAACCTAATATACTTGTCATCCTTATTTACCTCTATTCCATGACTGATCTTAATTAGAACCTACAATCAGACCAGTCTCTTCCCTGGTTTTTATTTCTCATCTTAAAAAGAAACTTTTACTTATGTATGTATGTATGTATTTTTAATTTTATTTTGAGATAGGGTCTTATATAATCCAGGCTGGCCTCAACTTTGCTGTGTAGCAGAGGATGACCTTGAACTTTCGCTCCTCCTGTCCTCACCTCCCCATGCTGGGAACACACAGTGCACCACCATACATAGTTTATGTGCTGCTAGAGATTAAACCCAGAATTTCAAGCTGCTAGGCAAGTACTTTACCAACTGAGATCCCCCCACCTCCTTCCCTGCCCTTTAAACAGCACACTGAGTCCCATGTTTAAGCTTTTGTTATTGATACTCCTCTTGGAGTACATGTCTTTCTCCCAACTCTGGATGGAGTAGGGGTTCATGCGGCCCCAACCCTAGGTAAGAGTTATTGGCAGTTTACGGGCCCTTGTGAGGCTGCCCATTTTCTTCAGGGACATAGCCTCTCCTAGGATGTTCATGGTCCTTTGGATTGTCCTATGCTCATGTGCATATGAACAACTCTAACTGGAGGGGATGTAAAAAAGAAAATGTAGGTGGGATGGGGTGAGTTAGAGTTTAGGGGAAGTAGGGGTGGATAGCATCATAATACACTGTATGCATGTATGAAAATCTCAAAGAATAAAGTAAAAATTAATTTTTAAGAAGTGGACATGTTATTGGTCACTTTATAGTGTTTTTAAAAATATTAAATAAAAATCCTAATTTATCCTGCTTTTAGACAAAGATTATTCCTGCTTCTAGGCCAGAATCAAAAACTTTTGAGAGGTCTAAGAAACACCTGCAGAGTCACTTCGCAGTACCACCCTCAAAGGAAACAAGTGGCTGGGCATAGTGGTACACGCCTTTAATCCCAGCAATGTGAGCTCAAGGCCAGCCTGGACAGTTCCAGGACAGTCAGAGCTACGGTGAGGGAGGGAGAGAGAATGAGTGGAGAAATATCCTAGTTGGAGAACTGAAGATCATTCAAAGACAAAAACTAAAGCTCTCTCCTGTCTCATACGCATAAAGTCTCTTGAGCATTTCTAAGAATTAATAATGGAAGTTTTAATAATTCAATGATTAAGTCACCTGTTCCCAGGTGTAGCATTAGTCTAAGACATACAACTATTTTTCAAATGTCAGCACTCTATAAATACAACTGACATTATAGTGTACAGAGCATTTCTTTGATACATTATAAGACTTCTGTGGAGAGATTTACTTTGCAGAAGAGTAAAGTGAAGCTCACATAGATTAGTGACTTGGGTAAATGGCAGAACCAGGACAAAAATCTTTGTTTCCTACTTTTAATGCCCACACTCTTCTGACTTACCGCGTTGGGAATATTGGTATGGACATACCTGAGTGTATTTGGGGTACTGTCATCTCCTGATAACTCATATTAGTACAACCCAACAACAATCACAACACAAAACTCTGACTATTTTTCTTAGCTTTGGAAATATAGCAGGCTTATTAATTAAGTGCCTTGGCCCAGAAGTCAGACAGCAAGAAGATATAAAATAAAGGCAGGCCCACAGCTTTCTTACCCCTCTTCTGCCCCCCCCCCAGACTTGGAAGGGGTTAGAGTTAGATCTGCTGGGCGCAGAGTGATGAAAGCAGTCAGAGTGGGTGTTGTGCCTCTGACTCCTCCACCCAGTTCTCATTCTCTCTACAATCTCCCAAAGAAAGCAGTCGTACTTTTTATCACTAACTTTCTGCAAAGAATCAGAGCTTTGATCTTCCCTCTAGGGCAAGGGTTCTCAACCTTCCTAACGCTGTGACCCTTTAATACAGTTCCTCATGCTGTGGTGACTCCAACCATAAAATTATTTTTATTGCTACTTCCTAACTATAATTTTGCTACAAGGCGACCCATGTGAAAGGGTTGTTAGTTCCAAATAGGCTGGGAACCACTATTCTAGCACGTGGGCTCCTGGAGGACTCCAGTTTTTAGTCTGGTGAATGGTAGGATGTTTATAAGACTTCAACAGCAATTGTTGAAATAAAAATAGCAATTTCTAAGATATGTTCTGGCTCCAAAACTTTATGATTTCAAGACAATTCTCACTTGGTACCAATCAGATCCTTTCCTCATGAAGTCTGGCTGAGGACTGTCCCTGCAGAGTAAAGGCAGGGATAGCTTTAGAATGGAGCATAGTGCCTTCACCACTCTCTTCTATGAGGTTCAGTGTGGCTGGCTTTGTGTTGAGATCTTTGATCCATTTGGACTTGAGTTTTGTGCATGGAGATAGATATGGGTCTATTTTCATTTTCCTACATGTTGATACCCAGTTATGCCAGCACCACTTGTTAAATATGCTTTCTTTTTTCCATTTGCTATTTTTTGCTTCTTTATCAAATATCAGGTGTTCGAAGATGTGTGGATTGATATCCGGGTCTTCTATTCAGTTCCATTGGTCCTCCTGTCTGTTCTTATGCAAGTACCAGGCTGTTTTCAGTACTGTAGCTCTGTAGTAGAGTTTGAAGTCAGGGATTGTGATGCCCTGCTTCATTTTCTTTGTAATACCCTCCTTCTACAAAAGTGCTTTCTGTTGTTGTCCACATGTTTTATTTTTTTTGACCGTTCTTTTTTTAATATTTATTTATTTATTATGTATACAATATTCTGTCTGTGTGTATGCCTGCAGCCCAGAAGAGGGCACCAGACCTCATTACAGATGGTTATGAGCCACCATGTGGTTGCTGGGAATTGAACTCAGGACCTTTGGAAGAGCAGGCAATGCTCTTAACCTCTGAGCCATCCCTCCATCCCTGTCCACTTGTTTTAAGCAATGACATTTTCCTTCCACCAAAACAATGCTTGCAGTGGCATGGTGGAGTACACACCTGCACTAAGGAGGTCAAGGCAGGGAGAGCGTGAGTTCAGGACCATGTTGGCCTACAGAGTGAGACCCTACCTCAAAACCAATCACATTCTTCAATTTCTCTTTTCCTCCTTCTACCACAGTGACTCCCTCTTTCCAAACTAGTCTAGGAAGCTATTATCCCTTATTCAAATGAATAATTCCACAAAGGGCTATCCTCAAGATCAACATTTTGTTATGCTGTTTCACTTGCTTCTTGGTTCTACCAATGATTTATTTCTTATGTTTGAACGTTATCCTATAAAGGTTATGTCCTGCAAATGTTAATCTCCAGCGTGAGTGTTGAGAGGTGACTAGGGCAGGAGAGACTGCCTTCATGCGCACAGCTATTCCACCATGTGCACCGGAGCTGAACTGACTGTGGTTGCACTGCAGGACAGCAGCTGTGATAATCCAAATGAGACATTCAGGATATCCAGCATATCGACACTCCCTCATGGAGGAAGGTGAAACTCAAGAAACAGACAACCCTTCTGAAATGTCACCTCCCTGAGATTCCAACAGTCATTACATAAGAGGTGAACAGCTGACAGAAGGGAACTCCTTGTGGTGTGGCTCTGTAAGAAGCCCCAGTAACCTTGATGGGTGAACAAGATGGATAGGATCTTTTCTTTGGTCTGTTGGGGACCTTTCTACTTTGGGTGAATAGATGAGTATTCCCTGCCCCTGTCCACGTGATGTTCTCTGCCACCCCTTACAAGCTGTGGCCCCTTGATCTTGTATTGCCCAGCTTTCAGAGCCACAAGTCAAGTAGATTTCTATTGCTCATCATCAACCCAGTAGTCTATGGTATTCTATTTTAGCAGCACAAAACTGACCAGCACAAAATTGACTCACCAGCCGCAAAAGGAAAGAAAATATATGCTGCCCACCCACAAAGGCAGATCACAGAAAAAAGGAAGAATTTTCTCTCAGGCATGTAAGTTATACTTTTTATTTTTTAAACGTGTATGCATATACGTTGTGCTGGGTAGTTTTTGTTGTTTTTCTTTATTTTGTTTAATGAGACAGGTTTCTCTGCTTACACCTGGCTATCCTGGAACTAGCTCTGGAGACCAGGCTGTCTTCGAACTCACAGAGATCCACCTGCATCTGCTTCCACCTTACAAGTGCTAGGATTAAAGGCATGCACCACCACTGCCCAGCTGTGCTGCAGTTTTATGTCAACTTGACACAAACTAACATATTCTGAGAAGAAGGAACCTCAATTAAGAAGATGCCTCCATAAGATCTGACTGCAGACCAGCCTGTGGGGGTCCCTTTTTTTTTTTTAAGTTTTTCAAGACAGGGTTTTTCTGTAGCTTTGAAGCCTGTCCTGGAACTAGCTTTTGCAGACCAGGCTAACCTCAAACTCACAGACATCTGCCTGTCTCTGCCTCCAGAGTGCTGGGATTAAAAGTGTGTGCCACCGCGGCCCAGTCCACAGGCATATTTTTAGAGACTAATTTATATATTTGTATGTATACGTCTGTGTGAGTGTATGCGTACATACACATGTGGGTGTGCATATCTGTGCAAGTGTGTGGAGGTCAGGAGAGGGCATCAGATGTCTTCCTCCTATCCTGCTCTGCCTATTCCTTTAAAACAGGTCTTTCTCTGAATCTTGGGGGTGGGGGACTTGTATTTTGTTGGCTAGGCTGGAAGTGTGCAAGTTTGCAATTCTCGTTTCTACCTCTTTCAGAATTGGAGTTCCAGGCTTGCACAGGTTGCCTAGCTTGTTCTGTGTGTGTGGCGATCTAAACTCCAGTCCTCATGATTGTACACCAAGCACTCTTAACCACTGAGTCCTCTCCAGTCCCCGTGAACTTTATTTTTAAACCTTTTTTTCTTCCAATAGGTTATGGTAGGGTATGGCGGTCTTCACCACAGAACTTCTCTATTCAAGTACCCTGTGTCCTCTTTACACAGACAGGTCTGATAGTCAAGCGAAGGCTTTGTTACTTTCTAGGTAAAAGTGAAATGACTTCTGATGAAGCGTATATCCCTTTCAGCACTAAGTCTGGATCTTCCACAGCAATGGACTAAGTTAGCAGAGGTGTCCTGTTGATGAGATAGTCATAATAAACCCTAGTCAGCTGATGTTCTGGCTATAAAAGATTCCTTCAATCTGAGGGGTAATTCTCTAGAACTTTGGCAATATTCTAACAGAATTAAATTTTCACCATATATATATATTTAAATATTTTTATGGTTTATTTAACTTTATTTTATGTGCATTGGTGTGAAGGTGTCAGATCCCCTGCAACTGGATCTTCAGACAGTTGTGAGCTGCCATGTGGTTGCTGGGAATTGAACCCGGGTCCTCTGGAAGAGCAGTCAGCGCTCTTAACCACTGAGCCATCTTTCCAGCCTCTCACCATATATTTTTAAAAATCCATTTTGAGATGGATGTGATAGCACACATCAGTACCCCAGCAACCCAAGAGCTCAAGGCCATCCTAGAGGGGCCAGCATGGCTCCATAAGACCCTGCTCAAATCAACGAGCACCCATTTTGACACACTCTCAGGCTTATGGAAGAGTTATGGTGACAGAAGCCCCGGTCTCCTCAGCCGGTTCTCCGGTGCCAGCCTTGCTCTGTCCTATCGGGCTCGCCCTGCCACCTTCTCACCCCTCCTCTCTGGACTCACTTTCCAGTTACAGAAATAGATCCCTTCGTGCTTTGTCAACAGATTTGTGGTGATGCGTGTACTGGTAATGCATCCCACAACTGCTTTGGTGTTCACTGCAAATCCTATCAACTTCTGTTGGATATTGAAATTTTTTTCAAAATACAGTGTTGGGGGAAAGAGAAGTTCAATACCAATAGAGGGATATTACCTATAAGCCTTCTTCAGATTTTGCCAAAACCCCAATAATGTCCTTTAAACAAAAGAAAATCCCAGATCGTACCTTCTTAGTAAACACATTCTGACTTTTATGTCCCTGACAGGGCACCAGAGGAAGCTGATGTCTGTAATTCATATGTGAGAGACCTGGGCTAAGGACACACCAGACACCAGAGTACCCCACACTCTCTTATATTTGGCTTTAAATTTTTTGATATTTTAAAATTAAAATTCTACAAGAATGCTCTGAAACATCTCGGCACAGCAGCACCGGATGCTTCTGAGGTAAAGCATGCCTTAGGGGAAGTGCCTGGGAGGAAAACTCAGCTATAGACAACATATGACATAGACACAGGAGACAGGGCTGACAGGAGCTGGCCTGAGAGCCACTGCAGGGCTTCAGGGCTCTTGTGAAAACAAGTGTCGAGGCTCTGTCTACTAACACACTTTAAAATGAACCTTAGGGAGAGCACTGAGTAAGGTTGTTTCCTTCTCAGACTGAAAATGTAAAAAGGCTTCATAATGAATGGCTGACTACTTTTTATAATCTGAATTAGAAAATACAAAAGGAAGGAAGGCAGGAAAGAAAGAAAAAATTCTTTAAAGTCAACAGTGGAATTAACATATGAGCAGAGCTCCTGTGGGCATTTAAATCTGTAATTAATAAACTGAGAAGCGGGGGCCTGGCAATGGTTATTGTCTAACGTGCACAGATAGCCAAAAGGTACTGAAATGCGACATCCTGCCCCACATGACTCACTCAGCAGAGGCGGCCTGGTGAAGAGTGCAGGGAAGGCCTGGTGTCCTTAAATGCCTGGCCCACTACAGCTCTTCCCCAGTGTGGAAAAGAACGCCCAGGTCCTGAGGAGGACTGTTGACTGTCTGCAACTCCAAATCTGCTCTGGCTGCCATGCTCCACTGCTGTGCAGGAAAAGGGATCCTTTGCTGAAAAATTAGAAGTCTAGGAGCAGGAACACCCGTGCGCATGCACACAAACAGGCAAATCATCATTCCTATCTGATGCAGGACAGCACACAGCACACAGTGCAGCAATCTAGCGACAAGCCTCTCAGATTATAAATAGGCTGCCAATCCAGGCAGCAGCTGTCTCTTATCATTCTGCTTTTCCACTCTGGTTTTGTATTTCAAAGATGATGCCCTGATTCCTACAAGTTTTCTTTATGCTAACAGGTATGACAGGCAGAGGCCAAGAAAATTTATTTTTAAGATTACTCACATCCACCAATATTCCATGCTAATCTGCCATTGTTTACCTTATTTATACATGTAGAAGGGCCTTAGCAGGTTTGCACTTCTGCATTTTCTGTTATAAATTAAGCTCTCAGTATTATAATTCTGCACTCAATCTCAGTCAACCAAGAAATTGCCTTTATAAAGGCAACTGAGCACCCTGCCCTTTCTAGGCTTGGAAAACCGTAATACCTACACCTGAATGCAGACGCCTGCACAGGAAACACACAAAATACAATGCAATTTGATTAAGTCTTTAATGCATACAACTCCTTCTCAAGAAAGTAGCAAACCAATCAACTAAATGTAATGCTTAAGATCTTTAAAAACCCAAGCACAGAAGACCTTCACTATCCACCTCCCAGCATGTGACGGCAACGCTGTGAGGAGCTGCTTTCTTCCTGAGAGGAGCCGCTTTCCCAGACACAGCGCTGAGAGAGCCGCTCCCGTCTTCTCCAGCCTGCTTCTGGCATGTAGTTCACATGGGGGAAGGAAACAATCAGTGGCCAGTATTTTGCTTCCCTGTTTGTATGAAGCACATTAAGAATTTTTATTGGCCATCACAGAAACGTCATTCCCTATGCACCACACAGCCCTCACTGTGCTGAGGTGAAAGTGGTGTCAGTCAACCACTGCTGCACATCAGCCTAATCAAAGGTCAGCACTGACTAGAGTTGGAGCGAGTTAGCAGACGGTACGCTAACAAAAGGCCTGAGCCAGAAGTAGCTCGGGTATAAAGTTTTTTTTTTTTTCTTTAAATGGGTTTGTAAAATACAACACAAAAAGAATTGAAAAAGTACCAAAACTTTATTCGTATTCTTAAAAAAAAAAAAGTTGTCTGGATGTGGGCTTGTGAACCTGATTGTAGTGCCCAAGGGAGCCAAAAGAGGGAGCTGGATCCCTGCAGCTGGGGTCACAGGCATTGCGAGCCACTCCAAAGGTGCTGGAGCCAGAAGCTGGGTCCCTTACAAGAGCATTCACTCTATACTCAACTGCTCAGCCATCTCTCCAGACTCTGTGCTCCTAATTATCCACCCAAACTTCAACTTCTCAGAGTTTATTTGGTGTCACATTGCAAAATCATTTCAATTTTTAAGCATATGCACACAGTTATCCCTCTTGGTTCTTCTGGAACAATATCACATTAATTCCTATGGAAATGAAACACACTGTGCATCGAAATGTGCACAGTGGTGAGCTTGCAGGCAGTTTTTGCCTTGGAGACTTGGCAGAGG
Organism: Ondatra zibethicus; assembly: GCA_004026605.1. Taxonomy (NCBI): domain Eukaryota; kingdom Metazoa; phylum Chordata; class Mammalia; order Rodentia; family Cricetidae; genus Ondatra; species Ondatra zibethicus. The sequence continues at coordinate 48,826 of PVIU01005922.1, forward strand.
ACTTTACAATAAATATACATTGCTTTATAATTAAAATAACAATTATATCTACTGCATTTTGAGAAAAAATTTCTTCCTCTAAGGCTTCCTGATTCAGCTACAATGCTGACCTTGCCATCCATGTGGAAGAACTTCTTTCCATTTTAAAAGCGTGCCTTTCAAGGTGTTTACACCTCTTCTTTAGCTTTAACAAGTCTTTCTACATCTATTAAGGACTACATGAGCACAAAGAGAACAGACTGTCAGGTGCACTTTCAATCCTGGAGGATTGATCCCCAAATCTCATACCCCTGTAATCATGGTTTATTCATTTACTTTTGTGTTTTATACACAGTGTAGCTTGTGAGAGAGTCCTGGCTGTCATGACAGGAGGAGGAAAGTGGGGCTTGACGGGAGGAGTCAATGATGGCGTTCTTTTGCACTTGGCAGCTGAAGATGCTCTTTGATCAGTTGGCAATATTCGATACTGACTTTCATCAAGTCTAACAATTATTCAACTTGAAATTTCCCTCACATAAAAGCTCCCTCCAAACAACACCCTACACTTTTCTAGAGCCCTAACTAAGTGAACATTCTGAAAACAGCCTAGTGATTATCCTACACTTCCTTCTGAGTTTAAGATTCAAACACTTCACAGATTCAACGCAATGCCCATCAAAATCCCAACAAAATTCTTCAAAGACCTTGACGAACGGTACTCAACTTCATTTGGAAAAGCAAAAAACCCAGGATAGGCAAAACAATCCTGGGCAACAAAAGAACTTCTGGAGGCATCACAATCCCTGACTTCAAATTCTACTACAGAGCTACAGTACTGAAAACAGCCTGGTACTGGCATAATAGACAGGAGGACCAATGGAATCGAATAGAAGACCCGGATATCAATCCACATATCTTCGAACACCTGATATTTGATAAAGAAGCAAAAAATAGCAAATGGCAAAAAGAAAGCATATTCAACAAGTGGTGCTGGCATAACTGGATATCAACATGTAGAAAAATGAAAACAGACCCATATCTATTTTCATTTTTCGTGCCACCGTCAGCCATGGGCAAGGGAGACCCCAACAAGCCGCGGGGCAAGATGTCCTTGTACGCCTTCTTCGTGCAGACGTGCCCGAGGAGCACAAGAAGAAGCACCCCGACTCGTCGGTCAACTTCGCCAAATTCTCCAAGAAGTGCTCCGAGAGATGGAAGACCATATCTGCAAAGGAAAAGTCGAAGTTCGAAGATTTGGCCAAGAGCGACAAAGCTCAGTATGACAGGGAGATGAAGAATTACGTTCCTCCCAAAGGTGATAAGAAAGGAAAGAAAAAGGTTCCTAATGCTCCAAAAAGACCACTGTCTGCCTTCTTCCTGTTTTGCTCTGAACATCGCCCAAAGATCAAAAGTGAACACCCAGGCCTGTCTATTGGAGATACTGCAAAAAAATTGGGTGAGATGTGGTCTGAACAGTCGGCCAAAGATAAACAGCCCTATGAGCAGAAGGCAGCTAAGCTAAAGGAGAAATATGAGAAGGATACTGCTGCAGACCGCGCCAAGGGCAAAAGTGAAGTAGGAAAGAAGGGTCCTGGTAGGCCAACAGGCTCAAAGAAGAAGAATGAACCAGAAGATGAGGAAGAGGAGGAGGAGGAAGAATAAATGGCTGTCCTAAAATGTGTGGAGTGTATGTACTCAGGCAATTATTTTGCTAAGAACGTGAAATTCAAGTGCAGCTCAACATTAGCTTCAGTATAAAAACTGTACAGATTTTAGTATAGCTGATGAGATTCTTTGTAGAGAAAAATACTTTTTTAAAAAAGGAGTTTGTAGCTTTTGGGGGGCTACGACATACAGTTAGATTGAAAGCTTTTGATGTTGAATGTTCCTAAATATTTAATGGTTTCTTTAATTTCTTATGGTAGCACAGCAAACATACATAGGAATTTGTATTACCAGTAAATTTTTTTTTAGGATGTTGCATTTTCTCTTGTCTTTTTTTTTAAAATTTGTAATAAAATAATGTATATTACTTGCAAAAAAAAAAAAAAAAGAATGGCCAAGATCAAAAACACTGATGACAACTTATGCTGGAAAGGTTGTGGGGAAAAGGGAACATTTCTGCATTGCTGGTGGGAATGCAAGCTGGTACAACCTCTTTGGATGTCAGTGTGGCGATTTCTCAGAAAATTAGGAAACAACCTTCCTCAAGACCCAGTAATACCAGTTTTGGGTATATATCCAAAGGATGCTCAATCGTGCCACAAGGACATGTGCTCAACTATGTTCATAGCAGCATTGTTTGTCATAGCCAGAAACTGGAAACAACCTAAATGCCCCTCGATCAAAGAATGGATAAAAAAAAAGTGGTACATTTACATAATGGAGTATTACACAGCAGAAAAAAATAATGACAGCTTGAATTTTGCAGGAAAATGGGTGGAACTAGAAAGTATTATTTTGAGTGAGGTAACCCAGACACAGAAAGACAGTTATCACATGTACTCACTCATAGGTGGTTTTTAAACATAAGGCAAAGAAAACCAGCTTACAAACCACAATCCCAGAGAACTTAGACAACAATACGGACACTAAGAGAGACTTACATAGATCTAATCTACGAGGGAAGTAGAAAGTATAAAAAGACAAGATCTCCTGAGTAAATTGGGAGCATAGGGACCTTGGGGGAGGGTTGAAGGAGGGAGTCGAGTGGCAGGGAGGGGAGCAGAGAAAAATGTAGAGCTCAATAAATATCATGGAAAAAATTAATAATAATAAAATAAATAAATCTAATAAAAAAAGATTCAAACACTTCTTTGCTGTTAGTACTCATCCTTACATTTTTCTTAAACATGATCTAAAAACCTAGCAATCCATTCCATATCATCTCCAGCAGCACATCCAATGCAAAGTAACAAATGGCCACAGGAATGGTTTTAGTTAAGAATTATTTAAAATTTCCTCCCCCTCAGCTGTTTTGTATTTAGTAAAAATAACAACAAAGGCCAAGAAGAAAGTTAAGAATGGTAGGAAAAGGGAGGTAAAATACTTTTTATTTCTGAAGGTGTTTCAAAGACTTATTCTTTGGATGGTGTTTACAACTTGATTTGATAATTATCCTTCTCATGGAAGTGCAATCGTAAAACTGAAAGTAACGAACTACCCTTTGTTAAAAAAAGGAAAGAAAAAAAGAAAGGAGGCCCCGACATACCCAACTAACAGGGAGAGTGTTTGTTGTGCATTACAACTTTTTGGACAGAGAATAAATACTTAACAATAGAGTAAACTGTTGACTGTATCTGAACAGCATCTTGCTACTACATTCAAAGACTGCAGACTTAGAATCTCACCCTCTGTGGAGAATATGACCAAGGTACTTTTGGCTTCTATTCTCCAATTTCTTTAAGCAATTTTACTTACTCCAATCAAAAACTCTTCCTTTATTGTATGAGGACATGACATTATCTTTTCTTCTAGCCATATGATTTGCTTAATATTTTCATTAAGGGGTTCTTCTCTAAACCTGTGGAGATTAACACCTGATTTCAATACTAGCATCTGTGAAAAGAAATCTAAAAATACACAATAAGAAGCGTGTTCTTCCTTAGCCTGAGACATACAGATACTTTTCCTTACTCTACCTTTTTAAACCTCGTTTTATTTATGACGGTGAAGACACACATTCACGACACATTTGCATGTGGAGGTCTGAGAACAGCTCTGTGGCTCCAGTTCTCTACTCCCACCTTTACATGGGTTCCAGGGACCAAACTCAGATCATAAGGATGGCACAGCAAGTGTCTTTACCTGCTGCACCATTTCACTGACCTACTTTTTTGAAAACATAAATTTTACTGTGTACATTTAAGGTACATGATATAAAACACATGAATGCACTAAAATGGCTATGAGAGTGATGAAACGTGTGAACATAGCCATCATGTAGCTACCACCTCCCTCCCTGAGTTATCAGACAATCCTGTATATACTACAGTTATTAACTATAGTGCTCACTGTATATTAGAACTGTTAACCTCATTCCACATATTTGTTCCTTTGTACCTTCTATGTATCTCGAACCCCAGCCACGTTTTCATTTTCTATTGCTACATATTTATTATTAGTCTACTCTCTGAATGTACCTAAAAATAATTTTTAAACAATCTTGAACTCAAAATCAAAAATATAAATTTAACATTTTAAAATGATGGTAGCATAGACAACAAAACCAATTTTCAACAAAACAAAAGTAAACCTCAAATTCTGCATTCAAGATGGATGTGGTGGCGCACGTCTTTAATCCCAACACTTGGGAGGCAGAGGCAGGTGTAAATCCAAGGCCAGCCTGGTCTACAGAGTGAGTTCTAGGACAGACAGAAGTACACAGTAAGATCGTATTTCACACACACACACACACACACACACACACACACACACACAAAGTGTTCAGGTATTTGTCTCCTTCAACTATTTTAAATCTTTTGAAATTCAGATTTTTAAGAACTTGAATATTATTTCTTCAAAACATTAGAAGGAAGGAAAAGGGAGTGGGGAGGGGAGGGACGTGAGTAACTCTCAGTGAACAATGACTCACCCATATTTGCTCTCAGGTAACTCTTGTTACAAGAGCAAACCTAGTGGACTCATGGAGAGCTCCAGGGATAAACTTCTTGAGGACCAACATGTCAGGGACTGCTTGAGAGCTCAGTGTCCTTCTTGAGCAGCTTATTTTAACCACGCAGCTCAAAGCCTCAGAATTATTTCTTCGTGACATATGACCATTTCAATCAACGCCTAGCCCTGATTTTTGTTCTGCAACAATGTCCATTTCAACTGCTCCTCCCCAAGCCTCTTGCTTCTTGCCTGTCTCAGCTCTCAACTGCAGTAAATGACTGGAATACCTACCTTTCACACAGGCCTGCCAATTTCAAAATTAAGAAACCAAAGTTTGGACCAGAGGCGGGGGTGGGGGTGGGGACGGGGGGACGGGACACACGGACACAAGGACACCATAACTTTAACCCCAGCACTCCAGGTGGGAGGATCGCTGTGAGTTCCAGGAAGTCAAGGCTACACAAAGAACCCTGTCTCAGAAAATAAAATAAAACTAATAAAAAATTAAGTAAAAAGCAAAACAAAAACAAAGTTTGGATTGCCTATGTTTCTTGCTGCTGACAAAAACAAGCACAGAATCCTATCCACCGGGCCCAATGGCCGTGTGTTGCACGAGGAAGGGAAGGCTAGTGAGAACTATACCCTGAAGGAAGGAAAAGGCAGTACAACTTCACTCTTGCCTTTTTTTTTTCTTTTTTCTTTTTTTTTTTGGTTTTTCTCTGTAGCTTTGGAGCCTGTCCTGGAACTAGCTCTTGTAGACCAGGCTGGCCTTGAACTCACAGAGATCCGTCTGCCTCTGCCTCCTGAGTGCTGGGATTAAAGGAGCGCACCACCACTGCCCAGCTTAAATCCACTCTTTCTGAAATAGCAACATGCAGAAGTCTGTGTGTATCTCTACTGCTTGGTTAGCAGGCCCTCTGCAGATTAATAGGTGCAGAGGCAGGTCAAATCAAAAGTGCTTGGTTTGAACTCTTTTCCTCTGGTTTTAATTCTGAGGCCAAATAGTGTTCAGAAAGGAAGTAAAGTTTTTTCTCTTCCAGAGACTTTATTAAGCACTCTATTCAAAGTGAAAGTATCCCTAAATACTCAGAAGTAACTCTCACCCAGAATGAGACAGGAATGCTCAATTAAAGCCAGCAGCAAGTTCGAGGGCTAGATTGTACTGGGGTCCTATAGCTAGCTACCCAATTTCCCCAAATGCACAATCTTTTGTTCTTTTCTACACCAAAATGAAAACCACAGTTTTATTTGTCGCTTGCTAAGTCAGTCAAAACCCGATCATAAATGCTGGTCTGAAGAGAAATGTCTGGGGCTGAGGTACAGCTCAGTGTTTGGCCACTCCAAAGTGTCTGGGAGTCTGGGTTCAATCCCAACCCTTCGGAGAATGAAGAGCGGGAACTGTGCTGCTCTCTATCAATTTCCCAAACATGGACAGGCTGGTGCCAGAGTCTAGAGCATCATCCACTGTCCTTAGGGTAGCCCCAGCTACATAAAATGATGCCCATCTCACAAGGAAAACAAAAATATATTTTCATTTAATTTTTTCTTTTGGTACTGAGGACTGAGTTCAAAGTCTTGCACACACCAGAAATGCATGAATTCCAGTGCACCACACTCCCAAACCTCAATTAAAATAAACACAATACCACATGTGTGTGCATGCACACACAGAGACCAATTTAAATTTGTATTTCTACTAGTCAAGAGGCTGCATCTATGAGCACTGTTGCTCTCCAGGTACAAGAACTTCACATGGTTGCCTTGATGGAGACAGAATCTTTCTATACAGCGCTTGCTATGTAGCACAGCTGGCCTTCAATTATCAAACTTCTGGACTTAAGTCACCTAAGTACTGGGACCAGTGGTGAGCATATCAAACTGACACCTTCACATTTTAAAAGTTTCATGGGCAAAAAATATCCATTCCATTATTATTTTATTATTTTTAGATTAGAGAAACTGAACATCAACTATATAGTGAGCATTAATGATGGGTATATGTACTTGCACATTTATCTCTAAGGGTCAGGCTGAGTGTGTATTCATCTCTAATGGACAGGTTGTAGGTGAGTGCATGTGTACATGCATCATCTCTAATGGACAGCCTAGAAACATTATCTATGAATTCTACAAGCTGTTTCTCTCCAGCTCTAACCTTTTCTGGCCCATACGGCAAGTCCTATTCTGAATTTTTCACTCATTGTTTCTTTATAACTTTACTATATATGCATCTGTTCATCTGTAGCCCTCTCTCCCTTCCTCCCTCTGAGTCTAGGGACTGAACCTCATATCCTCATGTTAGTCAAATACAACACTACTCAAGTACATGACCCACACCCAACTATATTTTGCTAGCTTTTAAGTATTCTTCTGTAACCTTCATTTTCCTCCAATAGTGTGAAATTCCCATGTTGATTAACAAATCTGTAGTTGGTTCATTTTTCTTTGCAACTGTAGTATAGTATCTCACTGTAGGAATGTACCATAATTTGGATGTTCTTATTGATTCTGTTGTCAGCTATGATTAAATAGGCCAATATAAACATTCTAGAGCAAGTCCCTCTGTGCACCAGAAAGGGCGACTCTACAGCTACATTTTCCAGTACAGTATCTGTTGGCCATATGTTGCCACTGAACATGGAAACATGGCTATGGCAAACAAGATGTGCTGCAGTTGGAAAACAGAAACACCAGATTCAAAGATTTTGTCATGGAAAAACTGTAAAACATCTCACTGGAAATTTAAAATATTAATTATATGCTGAAACATTTTGAATTTTATTCCAAATACCTCAAAGTTTATAGTGAATTTCACTATGAAATTCACTATAATGAAATATATGAAATTCACATTTCACAAAATGCACAACTAAAACTGAGAATAACTAAAATTATTTCGGCTTATTACTTATAATACAGAGACTGTAACAAGCTATTTTATATTTATGGCCACACTGGACAATAATGCTGTAAAACATAGGGCTAGGTTGGTAAAACTGGTGGGGCATATAGACGCATACATCAGATTTGCTACAAAATACAAATGTTGTTTCTCATTGTTGTAAGCCAGCCAGCAGTACAGATGATTCTCAACTCTACACCAGAAACTGTTGCTGCTGACACTGTGTATATTAATTTTTGCAAGTATGGCAAAACAACATGCTTATGTAAGCACAGTCCCTATATAATGACCACACCCTGGCTCTATGTTGTGCAGCAGCTTTGAATGCTTGAGACAGAATTAAAGAAGTCAGAAGGAGAACTGAGTCATTTACTAAAGTTATACAAGGCCCAAAAGAAACTTTTATTGATTTTTTTTTTTACAAAGGTTGACTTCAGCAGTAAATAGAATAATACCAAATTCAGAAGTATAACAAATAAGAATTGAATCTTTGGCTTTTGAAAATTTACAATGCGGTTTGACAAAATACAACATCACTTCATGATAAAGGTCTTGGAGAGAGCAGGGATACAAGGAACATACCTAAACATAATTAAGGCAATATACAGCAAGCCAACAGCTAACATCAAACTAAATGGAGAAAAACTCCCAGCGATTCCACTGAAATCAGGAACAAGACAAGGTTGTCCACTCTCTCCATACCTATTCAATATAGTTGTTGAGGTCCTAGCTAGAGCAATAAGACACCAATGGGAGATCAAGGGGATACAAATTGGAAAAGAAGAAGTCAAACTCTCACTGTTTGCTGATGATGTGATAGTTTACATAAGTGATCCCAAAAATTCTACCAAAGAACTTCTACAACTCATAAACACATTCAGCAATGTAGCAGGATATAAGATTAACTCAAAAAAAATCAGTAGCCCTCCTGTACACAGATGATAAAAGGGTTGAGGAAGAAATCAGAGAATCAACACCCTTCACAATAGCCACAAATGGCATAAAATATCTCGGAGTAACTCTAACCAAACAAGTGGAAGACTTGTATGACAAGAACTTTAAATCTTTGAAGAAATAAATTGAAGACACCAGAAAATGGAAAGACCTCCCATGCTCTTGGGTAGGCAGAATTAATATAGTAAAAATGGCAATCCTACCGAAAGCGATCTACAGATTCAACGCAATGCCCATCAAAATCCCAACAAAATTCTTCAAAGACCTTGAAAGAACAGTACTCAACTTCATTTGGAAAAGCAAAAAACCAGGACAGCCAAAACAATCCTGGGCAACAAAAGAACTTCTGGAGGCACCACAATTCCTGACTTCAAACTCTACTACAGAGCTACAGTACTGAAAACAGCCTGGTACTGGCATAAGAACAGACAGGAGGACCAATGGAACCAAATAGAAGACCCGGATATCAATCCGCACATCTTCGAACACCTGATATTTGATAAAGAAGCAAAAAATAGCAAATGGAAAAGAGAAAGCATATTCAACAAGTGGTGCTGGCATAACTGGATATCAACATGTAGAAAAATGAAAATAGACCCATATCTATCACCATGTACAAACTCAAGTCCAAATGGATCAAAGACCTCAATATAAAGCCAGCCACACTGAACCTTATAGAAGAGAAAGTGGGAAGTACACTTGAATACATTGGCACAGGGAACCACTTCCTAAATAGAACCCCAGCAGCACAGACACTGAGAGAAACAATTAATAAATGGGACCTCCTGAAACTGAAAAGCTTCTGTAAAGCAAAGGACATGATCAACAAGACATAACGATGGCTACAGAATGGGAAAAGATCTTCATTAACCCCACATCAGACAGAGGTCTGATCTCCAAAATATACAAAGAACTCAAGAAATTGAACACCAAAAGAACACATAATCCAATAAAAAAAAATGGAGTACAGACCTAAACAGAGAACTCCCAACAGAGGAATCTAAAATGGGTGCAAGACACTTAAGGAAATGTTCAACATCCTTATTCATCAGAGAAATGCAAATCAAAACAACTCTGAGATTCCATTACACCTGTAAGAATGGCCAAGATCAAAAACACTGATGACAACTTATGCTGGAGAGGTTGTGGGGAAAAGGGAACATTTCTGTATCGCTGGTGGGAATACAAGCTGGTACAACCCCTATGGATGTCAGTGTGGTGATTTCTCAGAAAATTAGGAAACAATCTTCCTCAAGACCCAGTAATATCAGTTTTGGGTATATATCCAAAGGATGCTCAATCGTGCCACAAGGACATGTGCTCAACTATGTTCATAGCAGCTGTGTTTGTCATAGCCAGAAACTGGAAATAACCTAAATGCCCCTTGATCGAAAAATGGATAAAAAAAAATGTGGTATATTTACACAATGGAGTACTATACAGCAAAAAAAATAATAACTACAGCTTGAATTCTGCAGGAAAATGGATGGAACTAGAAAGTATTATTTTGAGTGAGGTAACCCAGACACAGAAAGACAGTTATCACATGTACTCACTCATAGGTGGTTTTTAAACATAAGGCAAAGAAAACCAGCTTACAAACCACAATCCCAGAGAACTTAAACAACAATATGGACACTAAGAGAGACTTACATAGATCTAATCTACATGGGAAGTAGAAAGTATAAAAAGACAAGATCTCCTGAATAAATTGGGAGCATAGGGACCTTTGGGGAGGGTTGAAGGAAGGAGGCAAGTGGCAGGGAGGGGAGCAGAGAAAAATGTAGAGCTCAATAAATATCATGGAAAAATATATATATATAAAAGAAAATTCACAATGCGGGCTGGAGAGATGGCTCAGTGATTGAGAGCACTGCTGCTCTTCCAAAGGTCCTGAGTTCAATTCCCAGCAACCACAGAGTGGTTTACAACCATCTGTAATGAGATCTGGTGCCCTCTTCTGGCCTGAAGGCATGCTTTCAGGCAGAATACTGTATCCACAATAAATAAATCTAAAAAAAAAAAAAAGAAAAGAAAAAAGAAAATTCACAATGCAAAACAGTAATTAGGCCTTTAAAGGCAAGATCAGCACCCATAAAGGAATGGATTTGAGATACAGTCAGTATTGAATCTAATAACCATGATGATGCTTAGATAGGAAAAGTGATTTCCAGTGGCTTGAAGAAAAATCAAAACATCAAGTGCTTTAACTGTGGCAAACAATGTCACCTAAAAAAGGATTGCAGACAGGGTGTTTTTTTTCTAGAAATAATCCAAACAAAAGGCCCTCCTTTCTGGAGTATGCAGAAGGTGTTACAAAGGTCAACAATGGACCAATGAATGCAGATCAACAAGAGACATTTGCTGTTGGAAAATGCCTTGGGGTGCCTCTCGCAGGCCCCCATGTCAAATCTGGTTCAGTCATTTTTCTGTGACCACGGGGGAAACTCCTTTTTAGAGCAATTAAGGGACCTAATGCCTATTGTAAAAACCATATTGATCTGGATGACAGAACACCTTTAGAAGATAAAACAAAAATTTCAGGAGAAACCATAAAGCAAATATTATAAAGATTAGATTTGAACAAGAGAGACCTCTTGATTAGAAGAGACCATAGATCATCAATCAGCATGATCATTCAATCTAAACTAACTTATAAGACTAACAAATACTTTTTATTTGCTCAGATAAAACTTCCCAGAAGGGAAACTCCCCAAAGTTAGGGTTAGGCGGATTTTGTTTTTGTCTTTTCAGAAAAATAAAAACAACCATCTTGAGGAATTTAAAGACCTTTGGACAAATAAGCATCCAAAAAAAGTGGGAGAAGTACTCTGAGAAAATAACCACACAGCAGGAAGTAAATTTAATAACAAGACGCCCATATTCCCAGAATAATCATCTCGCTTTGCCCTTGGTTAGATAGCTACAAGTGTTTTTTTTAATTATTTACTTATTTTTTATTTCAGTGCGTTGGTGTTTTGCCCGCATTTATGTCTGTGTAAAGGTGTTGGATCCTCTGGAAGTAGAGTTACAGACAGCTATGAGCTGCCATATGGGTGCTGGGCGTTGAACCCAGGTCCTCTGGGAGAGCGACCAGTGCTCTTAACCACTGAGCCATCTCTCTAGCCCAAAGAGCTAACAGTTTGTTAAGTTTGATGATGTTGGTTTTGTTGACTTTCTCTGGCTGCTCTGACTGGTAAGATCTCGGAGGCCGTGTTCACAGCACGTCCTGAACTCTGGAGCTGTCCATCCTCACCGCGACAACTCCTTCTCTAAGTACAGAGCTCTTGGGGCACACTCTCCTGCCCTCTTCTTCTACCTTCAGATAGAGTGCAGAAAATAATGCACTATGGATTTGACTCATACTCTTTTATATATAACTCTTTTCAGCTGCTATCCTGGACTGAGGAGAAATCCAGGCTGTATTTTATTTACTTGAGAATTTAACATTCTAAGCAACAGGAAGAGTCTCTCTCATCTACCCTTACCATAACCCTTAATTGACACAAACTTTCTTGAACGCTGAGCCTTTCCTGAGTCAGTAGTTTTTCTTCTGTAACTTGATGGCCACATGTCTTCTGAGACACTTATCCTATAAATGCAAATCTTATATCCAGTTTCCATGTTCATTATCTCCCACTTATTTTCCATCTCTGATCCTGCTGCCACATCAGATTTTTTCTAGTTTACTAACTTATCTTCACACCAAGTCTATTCTGTTAGCCACCCATGTTTTATTTAATTTGCATACTCTTACTACTATTGTTTGGTTTGGTTTCTTGGGATGCTGCTGAGAATCAAATCAAGAGCCTTGTGCACAACAGGCAAGCATTCTACCATGGAGATACACCCTCAATCCTCTAAAGCCATTTATTGAACATCTACCATGTGCTAGATATGGTTTTAGGTTCTTTAAAGAGGTAAAGGAGTTAGTTGTGCAACCAACCACCCAAGAGCTGGGTCAGCAGGAAAGAGAACTTACCACCAAACTTGATGACCTTAGTTCAATACCTGGAACTCACATGGTAGAAGGAGAGAACCGACTCCCACAGACTGCCCTCTAACCACTACACACAGCCATGGCATGTGGGCACTCCACCTCTCACATAAACAAATATAATGCTTGCCTCCTTAGAGTTAGAAATAAAGGTTTAGCTTAGTCAATCACATATGAGAAACAGAAGGTTTTGTCTTTGGATAATGACTGCAAAGTTCACTCTGGGAAAGGCTGGAGGCACAACCTTGCAGGAGGCAGTTCAGCGCAATCTTTCTTAGAGCAGTGTTAACTCTCAGGAGCTTGTAGGCATCAGTATGGGGAAGACCAGCTCAAACCTAGAGTTCCTTTCTCTAATAGTCTATTCCTTCTATGAACCAATAAGATCTCAAAACTCAGGATAGGCACAGGCTCAATTCTAGTTCTAACATGACTGAATTTAGTTCAGTAATCTATCTTTCTAAATAGTAAAAGCAAAAGGTCAATACCACAAGGAGCAATCTAAAATTTCAGATCCCTGCCAGGTTCTTGGTCCAAACTAGAGCCTCCAGCTCCCCCAGCCAGACTAAAATCAGGAACAACTTGAAAATTTCCCTATGACTAAAACTATGAGAATGTCCTCGAATGAGTTTACTTTATATAAAGCAAATAGCTCTGGTAAGGGATTAGACCTTTTATAACCCTTTTCAAAGGCACATGAAACTGTCACAGTACCAACATTTAACCTGCCATGTCTCTTTGTGCTAGTTTCTGAGTAGGAAGCATGTCAGATAACAGGCTAACTAGATATGGTTTCTTCTGAACAATACTTGGCAGCAGTCATTCCACTACTGGATTTATGCAGACAGAAATAATAAAAACACAAGTCACAAAGAATTGGAATTTCATTAAACATAGTGGTCCTACTTCAGTAAAGGATGGAGGAAAAGCAGAGGCCAAGTAGGGTAGACGTGGACCAAAATCCCTCCACTGCAATGACAACACTGCTGGAATAATAAACGAAGAAAATAGTAATATTACATTGACAATGAAGTATGTAAAGCGTTCTCTAATTCTAAAATGAGAGCAAGACAACTATAAAGAGAAGAGACAATGTTGTATAACAACTGTAGAAGTGGGGTTGGGGGTAAGCTCTTGGAGCCCTGTTGCTCTTGTCAAGCCAAAGTGAGTGAGTGTCTGAAAAGAGAACAGTGGGTGACTCATTCCTGTATATTAGAAACTCAGAGCTCGGCAGTTACCACAGCCCAACACACTGAAAAAAATGTGTGACTGTATTAAGAGTCTTGCTGCTAACAAATGCTTGCTCAATCCTGAAGTATCTTACACAAAACTGTGTACCGTGCTAGAGTAGGGGATTCAAGTTTAAACATCATTGCAATTTTCCATTATAGCTCAGATTCTCTCTCATGAATTGAAGATTTAAACAGCAACATCCCAGGAATAGCTCCTCCTTTCCCTTTAGTTAAATATAAGTCTATTCACTTGAAGAACTACAGCCTTGGAACTCAAAATAGAAAATTGCGCACACATGCACACACACACACACGTTCTTGATCAAGTCACTGAAGACTGCACACACACATGCATGCACCCATATGAACATTCTTAATGGAGTCAGTGAAGAGTTCCAGGTTGGTTCCAACTGCATTAAGGTACCAGTGGTGACCATACCACCATAATAAACAGGATTCCCTCTCCATGGTGAAGATAGTATGGCAAGCCTAAAATACAAGTACTTCTTTTTCTTTTCAAAAAATATGTATAAAAGTTTAAATTTCTATCTCTTTCTCTTTCTCAAAGCCTCCAACACATTACAGAAGCAAAAATCTAAATTCTTTCAATCCATATAAGCACTATTTGAAACACACAATCACGTGACCAGAAAAGAAAGTCAGAGGATAGATTCATTGTGACACAAGGGAAACAACTGTGTCAATAATGATCCAAGCACTGTGCTCATTTCTTCCGAGCAGCAACAATTTCTACTACACACTAATACCATACATTAAAAATAGATTATTTTTTCATCATCAAGGTCAGAGTTATGCTATGTCAATCCCAAACTCAGAGTTGCTCCCCCTTAGCTTTAACTACCAAGGTTCCTATGTCTTTCTGGATGGCATACCTGGAGAAGGATGTATACAAGGACGTTGTGTCCAAGGTACGGGTGCTGCCTGGTACTTTACAGCACACCCCGTACATGAAGACTCTGACTTAAAACAAACTAGAAAGCAATGTGACTTTGATGATTCTTTGTAAAACTTCAAACATATGGAAACATTCAAAGAACAGTATAGTGATCATTGTGATGAACCTATATTCTATCTCTACCTCTGTCTGTCTGTCTGTATATATGTGTACATACATATATGTATATATAATTCCACTCTTCATGAGTAATACAGCTTTCTTTTCCCATGAACCATCTGAATTTAACAATAAGACATCAGAGGCTGGAGAGATGGCTCAGCGGTTAAGAGAACTGGCAGTTCTTCCAGAGGACCTGGGTTCAGCTCCCAGCACCCACATGGCAGCTTACAACTGCTGGTAACTCTACCTCCAGGGGATCTGACACCCTCGCAAAATACCAATGCACATAAATAAAAATAAATAAATCATTAAAACAAAAACAAAAACACAATAAGACATCATGACATTTAGCTCTTAGACACTCATTAGGAGACATTCCTATTACAAAAGGATTCTGTGTTTTATAATAAAACTGTGACCCTGAATTCCTTAAAATCCTGCATTCTGTGATCCTAGAGAACAAGATTCATCTAACATATTTCTAAAATTCTATGCTGGTGTGTGAGTTAGTGCAAAATCATTGATTCAACCTCCAGGACTGTAAAATAACTTGAAAAATGTACATGTGTGTTTAGGCTGGTGTATATGTGTGGAGGCAAGAGATTAACATAAGGCATTGGTTTCATCATGCCCACCTTATCTTTTGAGACAGGGACTCCCACTGGACCTAGAGCTTACCTACTGATTAGCCTGCCTGGCCAGTGAGTCCTAGTGACCCCCTTATCTCCTCCTGCCAACACTGGGTACAGGCATGTGCCACCATGCCCAAACTTTATATAGGTGCTAGGGATCCAAATTTGGGTCTTTTTGATTGTATGGCAAGCATTTTCCCAATGAAATCAAATCCACAGGCCCTAGAATGAAACTTTCCTGCTACATTTAACATTATTTTATAAAATGATCTTCGCAACTAAAGTCTAAATGAATGCAAACAAATAATTCCTCAAAAGTACCAGTTTAACAATATTTTGGTTATTTCTCAGGGTTCCAGGCAACATAATGTAGTTCAGTATGTTCATATAAAAAAAAAAGGAACTATGGGAACATTATATAACAAAGCATATTCCTCAACAGATCTGATACTGGGGGCACTAGATGGTCTTTGGCCATTTTATATCGAGAGATATGACTTGACAATAATAAAGAATGTATAGAAGGATCCATGTCAGTCTGTGTGATTAATGAAACTCTAGAAGAGTTCCTCACACCTAAGTTGATTCAACAGTACAGGATGGGTCAAGGACACACTTTAAGGCTGCCCTGAACCTAGTGGATGTTTTCTGTAAACTGAAGAAAGAATAATGAAACAGGGAACATTTCATCTGCACAACTCTCAGTCTCATCTAAGTCCTATGACTAAGGCATAGGGCTTTGCTTCAAATAGTTATCCCCCAAGATTCATTTGTTGAAACCCAATCTCCAATGTAAAAGTATCAAGAGATGGGGCTTTTAGGAGGTAGAGATAGTGAGGGCCCATCCTCAAAAATAGGATTAGTGCCCTTATAAGAGACTTGATGCAACTTGTTTGTCCCCTCTGCTATGTGAGGGTACCTTGATCTTGGATTCCCAGCCTGTGAGGCTGTGATCTGTAAACTATGCACACTGGGGTGCTTTGCTGTAGCCGTCCCATGCACCACAACACATGGTAGTCAGGATCTCCAGATCCCCTCCACTCAGTACCTCAGATGGCTGTCACCTTCTGTTTCCTACATCTTCACTCTTACTCTTCCTTTTCATAAAAGACATGAAAAATCTTAATTCTGTAATGATTAAAACACAACATGTAAATGTTTAAGTTCCATGTGTCTCTTAGATGTAAGAAGTCAAATCAATATATATAAAGTACATTTCATGGGGCTGGAGAGATAGCTCAGCAGTTAAGAGTGGCTGCTGCTCATGCAAAGCACTTGGGTTCTTAGCACTTGCATCAGGCAGTTCAATTCAAACTCCAGTTCCAGTTCCAGTTCCACTGACCTCCGTGCACATGGTTCACATACTCACACAGGTACACACAAATAAATAAAATAAAATTTAAAAACTTTTTTAAAAGTACACTCTAGTCCCTAAGCTAAAATGAGCAATAAAGGAATGAGATTCATAGCCAAACAATGAACACAAAGATGGCTTTTAAAAGTTCTCATATCCAAACAGAAAAATAAAATAAATGCACACAATTGTGCAGCCTGTTCTGGAACACAGAGGATACAGTTGACCTATCTCCACCATCACCTTTATCACCCATATACACATCAAATAAATGCTTTCTGGCTAACATACAAAAGCCAACACCCAGAAAAGCAAGCAGATGAGCAAAGAAAGCCCTATCACAGTTCATTAGTTATTAATATCTGCAACACTCTCCCCTCCATCGGCCCCTGAAGTGATAAGGGTGAGTCCTGCCAAACTCTCCCCTTCTCTAAGGTAGCATTAACACGGTACAAAGTGCCAAAGGGGCCATTTAAAAAAATGGCCCACTTTTAGAAGTCAGCAGCTTTTCCTTCTCATGAAGCATGAATATTTAAATCAGTCAAATGAGTCAAGGATTGAACACTCTACCATGAATGTAGGATGTATACTGTTGACTGTGGGCACCAAGAACCCGACATAACACACTAGCCTGGAAATGAGCGTTCACTTAGGATTCCAGAAGGGCGGTTTTCTAACCATTTCTCTACCTTTCAGATTTGAAGTTCTACATTTGGATGTAAGGGCAAAAGATGGATCCCAGCAACTGCTTTAAATTATGTACCTTAATGATTTCTACTGAGCATAACATAATTTGATTTGTAGTGAGTCAAGCAAATGGAGGAAAGGTTAGGATTTTGGTGAACGGCTGTATATTTGTCTCTGCCTTCATCATATAGCGACAATGCATTAGAGGTGCACTGAACTTGAGAGGATGATAGACCTACCATAATGAAACTCACTGGAATGGAGTCTAAAGACAAGTATTAATGCTTAAATGGGACAAGCAACAGCATATAAAACAAGACACAGGGAAACCAACTGACAAATAAGCCACTATTCAGTATAGCTACAGGTGACTTGGGGTTTATTATTATTAAATTATTAAATCAAAATATGGGACGGTGAGATGACTTAGCAAGTAAAGGCACCTGCCACCGAGCTGACTATCTGAGCTTGGTCCCTGGGACCCACATAGTGAAAAATGACAACTGACTCTTGCACACTGTCCTCTGACCTACACAAGCATTGTAGAATGCACTCATGCACATGTGTACACACACACACACACACACACACACACACACACACACAATTAAATCCAAATGTGCCTTTAACTAATATCAAATGTGCTCTTACTAATATAAAAACAACTATCATGGGGCTGGAGAGATGGCTCAGCGGTTAAGAGCATTGCCTGCTCTTCCAGAGGTCCTGAGTTCAATTCCCAGCAACCACATGGTGGCTCACAACCATCTGTAATGAGGTCTGGTGCCCTCTTCTGGCCTGCAGGCATACACACAGACAGAATATTGTATACATAATAAATAAATAAATAATAACTATCAGAAAATCTATACTAAAGTAAAAGATGCAAATAGGAATTTCAGGATCAGTGGATCTTGTTCAAAACTATAGTTGCAACTTTCAACAGAAGCTCATTGCTATATAGCCCTGGCTGTCCTGCAACATGCTAGGTAGAGCAGGCTAGCCTCAAAAGTCACCTGCCTCTACCTCTCCAGTGCTGAGATTGAAGGTATGCACAACCATGCATGGTTCTGGACTTATATTCTTAATCACTTTATTTGCAGGCAAATAGTCCAAGATTCCACAGTTAAGGAAACAAGATTCCATCTGTAAGGAAAAAAATTCTTGTTCTCTCTTAACTATAGATCTGACATCTATCTAGAATATCAAGAACTGAGCCAGGTGGCGGTGGTGCACACCTTTAATCCCAGCACTTGGGAGGCAGAGGAAGGCGAATCTCTGAGTTTGAGGCCAGCCTGGTCTACAAGAGCTAGTTCCAGGACAGGCTCAATAGCTACAGCAAAATCCTGTCTCAAAAATTCCCCCCCCCCAAAAAAAGGAACTAATTTAATCCCCTAATTTTATCCAGGTCAATGAAGCCTTATTTCTTCAAAATACAAGGTTTTCTACCCTCCAGATATTAAAAAATAAAAATTAAAAAAAGATATTTAAGCAACAGGCATTGATCAAATCCTTCAAACCAGTTGAGTTAGAGATAGAGACTCTATGCTGCCCAAGCAAGGGGGGGGGGCGCTGTCATAATTGTGCAAACCTATTTTTTTTCTCTTTCTTTTTTTTTTTCAATTTTTTTCTTTTTTTTTTTTTTTGGTTTTGCAAGACAGGGTTCCTCTGTACCTTTAGAACCTGTCCTGGAACTAGCTCTGTAGATCAGGCTGAACTCAAACTCACAGAGATCCACCTGTCTCTGCCTTCTGAGTGCTGGGATTAAAGGCGTGCACTACCACCGCCTGGCTGAGCCTATTTCCTTAATCAACACATTAAAAGCAAAATTGAGGGTTTTATGTATATTCAATAGTATTTGGTGCCCATCCATCTTGGTTCATATGATTCTTCCCACCAGTTGATCTGGGCATGGAACCACGTGCTTGTAACCCTAGCACTTGGGAGGAAGAAGCAAGATCAGAAGTTTGAGAAAAATCTGGACTACATAGACCCTTCTGCCTCTCCCACATTGGTTCTCAAGCCTTCTCCACTGTATACATATCAACTCCTTATCATGTCTCTTCTCTGTACACATGCTAACTTTTTCCCCCTTTTATTGATTCTTTGTGGCCTCTGGTTTCTGCTACACCACTCATAACGGGCTCTCACTGGGGCTCCTCCTGGACATCCTGTTGTCCTGTGTAATGGAGGTTCTACTGTTTTGGATCTGCAGGTTTGCCCCCTTCACATGCTCCAACAGTTCACAGATGAGGTGGATGTTGGGGTGAGCTAACTCATAGCTCTGGATCTGAACCTGAGTGGCAGGTGGATTGGTCAGTCCGCTAGTTCTCCCTCATTGCCACTACCCAGGCGAGCTCTCCAGCACTGCCTCAGTTAGTTCACTCAATGGAGCCTACAGCAAGGTGCGAGGCCAGTTCGCTTGCTCTCAGGCCCACAGGTCCAGATTCCCCTCACTCATATCGCCGGGGTCAGCTCTACTGTTTTGTCCAGCACATGTTAACTCTTTTATCACACAGTGGTCTGTTCTTCTCTGTGAACATACTAACTATCATGCAGCCTGTTAAGTCACTGATATGTTTTTAAGACTCTACTATGACTCCCTAATATGATTTACCCAAGTAAGCAAGTTAGAAAGTAAAAGAAAATTATCCATAGTCCCTTAAATAAGCAGCTTGTATCTCAGTCATAATAAACAGAATTACAAGAAGAACTCAAAGCACTAGAGAGTATTTCAAAAAAAGTGTTGCTAGACATTAAGGATTCTTTCTCCAAACACTGAGTTCAATTTAAAAAAAAAAAAAAAGAGGCAGGAGTTTAACTTTAAATCACTATCTGTTCTCTAAAACATGTATCAGACATCATCACCATTATTATTATACTATTAGTGAAGCAAGCAAGTATACATGCCACGGTATGGAGGTCAGAGAGAACATCGCAGAATCTGTTCTCTCCCTACACTTTTTTTTAAAAATTGAGACAAGTTCTCTCTATGTAACTCTGGTTGACTTGGTGTCTTGGAACTCATTATGTAGATCAGGCTGGCCTTGAACTCACAGAGATTCAGCTGCTTCTGCCTCCCCAGTGCTAGTATTAAAGGTGTGTGCCACCACACCTCTCTCTCCCTACACCTCTATGTGGGTTCTGGGGATCAAACTCAGGTCTACAGGTTTTCACAACAAGTACCTCTACATGCTGAGTCACCTCAGCCTTCCTGCACCACGCTTGTTTTGTTTTGCTTTTGTTTTTCAAGACAAGGTTTCTCTGTCTAACAGCCCTGGCTGTCCTGGAACTCACTTTGTAGAGCAGGCTGGCCTCAAACTCAGAGATCTGCCAGCATCTGCCTCCAGAGTACTGGGGTTAACGCCGTGCAACATCATGCCTGGCATCCATCAGACTTTTGAAAGTCTTCCTTGCCCTCTATGAGTCCCTAAGCCACTGCTTTTGCTGCAGTGTGGAAACGACAGCCAAGTGTTTTAGGAGGAGGAATGTGTACGAGGTCTATCTTCTTGGGACATGGTCATCAGAGAAAGGAAGAAAAACTCCTTATTGAGCTGGACTTAGTAGTACATGAATTCACCATTAGCTTTGTTTCCTTGCTTAAAGAGATAAAGCACCATATTAAAACTCAATACATTTTGGGAGGAAAGATAAAAACACAAAAAGGGCCTATCTTATCTTCAGAAATGCAATTCTCAGCTTTGTGAGCTTGGCATTCAGCTAGCCAGATTACCAAGCTTATTTAAAAGCTGAAGGCTTTACCCCAACTCCCATCTTTTACATTTTTCAGGGTTTGTTTCCATGTGTGCTCCTGAGCTTACATACATGCACTTCACTCAGTTCACATACATCAGTGAGCAGGAGCAGCAGAAATCCAGGTCTGCAGCAGGCAGTTTAATTAACTGTACACAAGACAGTGCCTGTGGTGGTGTCCTCTCTCCTGTGGGGCCACACACCAACAAGGCCATTTCTGTAAGGGGAACTCTATTCTGGTGTAAAGAGGGCCAACAAGATGAGATGTAGCCACAGCAAGAGGAAATTGAAGCAAACCTGATAGCAACAGCAACAACAAAACCTTGCAAAGAAGAAACTGATGCTTCTTAACGCCAGGCTGCAGAAAGCCAGACTCCCATGTTTCCCAGTGTTCCCTGCTTTCTGGTAAGCTATGAGCAACTGCACAGAGGTTCTTCTCATCAACCCTGGGGTCCCCTCTGCCAAAAAGTCTGGTAAGGGATAAAGCCAATCATGAACTTTCTAGATGCAAACACAATGAAAAGCTCAAGGATTGGAATTCGGCCTTCTCTGTGTGACAAGTGTCTGTACAGACGAGAATCATTTCCGTTCATTAGGCACCTTTCCTGTCTAGACACAAGCCTGGCACTGCTCCTCAGAGTTAAAGTTACATTCAGGAGTTCTAAACTGCTGTGCAGCTGGTTTGAGGAGGACAAAGTCGGGTCAGAGCAAAAAGCTTTACTTTCAATAGAGTTAAGCTCACTTAGTGACACCATTTCAGCCTTTTTTTTTCATGTTTAACAAGTAACAAACCCATAGAAATAAATGTAATTGGCCAAACAAATACCACTAGGGACAAATAAATGAGCAATTGGTGAAGCACAGAGCCAGCCTGAAACAGAGCTTCAGGCAAGGTATTCCACTCCAGCTCCTGGGACACCAGTTCCTATGCAGCTTGCAGAAACGAGGGGCTGATCTGATGATATTGGTATAGTGCTCCACTCCTCAGAGAACAGGGACATAAGTGGTTATTATTAATCCTGCTGAGGTTGTACAGTTGAAAAGCATAAAACAGAGGAAAACAATGCTCCTCAGTGGGTTACTGTGAAGCACTTGTCCAGTCAGGCAGGATTCTAGCAGCCCTTAAATGTGGCCTCAGGACGGGGAACACCCCAACTCCCAGGAGAAGGAGAAAATGACTTTTGAAGTGAAAAGTATCATTATCTTCATTTCCAGATAAGGAAAGCAACGCAGAGATCAAAAATGACTTTTTTACTTCCATTAAAGAAGCAAAATGGCTAACCAATCTGAGAAGCATCTGAGGTCATTATTGCTCTGCAACCTATCGTAGGGCAGTAGCTAGCGTGCAGAAAGCCTGAGAGTGAATACTTGGTTCACCATTAGGTTGTACAATCTTGAAAAGCCATTTTTTTCTTATGTGTCAGTTTCATCTGCATAATGGGGTCTGCCCAGGATCAACCTGGATAAAGCATGTGAACACTGCAAACAAGGACACACTATACAAATAAGTGACGTCTGTCACTACCTTGGCATTCTTGAGAACGTGGCTTCCACCACTGCTACCTTAAGAAAGATAGTTCAGTATCTTTGCCCAGATTTAAAAAAATGAAATATTTAATAGCTTTACGAGATAACCCACATGTAATAAATCCACTCATTTAAAGTATATAATTCAATAGCTTCAGGAACCTTCACAGTGGTGTGATCATAAACACAACAGACTTTGAAATATTTTCATCACCCCAAAAAGAAACCCTGAATGCATCAACAGACACTGCCCACACCCCAACAGTCCCTGGGCAACACTGATCAACTTCCCATCACCATCACTATGAATCTGTATGTTTAAGGCATTTAATATAAATGGAATCATTTAATGTGCAGCCTTCTGTGACTGGTTTCTTTCCTTTTTTTTAATATTTATTTATTTATTTATTAAATATATAATATTCTGTCTACATGTATGCCTGAAGGCCAGAAGAGAGCACCAGACCTCCTCACAGATGGTTGTGAGCCACCATGTGGTTGCTGGGAATTGAACTCAGGACCTTTGGAAGAGCAGGCTATGCTCTTAACTGCTGAGCCATCTCTTCAGCCCCAGTGACTGGTTTCTTATACTTAAAATTTTTCATTCATGAACACTATAGCACGCATCAGTACTTCATTCCTTTGTACAGCTAAACAGCATTCCCTTCCTTGAATATACCACATTTTCTTTACGCATTCATCATTTGATGGGGTGCATTTGATGGAGCTATCATGAACAATGAAGTTATGAACATTCATGTTGGAGCTTTTGCTTGAATACGTTATATTTCTCTTTTGAGTATACAACTAGAAGTGAGACTGCTGAATGGCATGGCAACTCCATGCTTAACATTTTGAGAAACTTGCCAGTGACTTTCAAGTGACTCTACCATTTTATATCCCCACCAGTAATGCCCGAGGAGAAGATAACTGAAGGGAGACCACAGGAAGGAAACCCTCTGCTGGATGCCTATGCAGGAATAGCTCAACTAGCTCAGCCGATGGCAAGCTGTGTCGCTGACAACATGTGTCACTCACAGCAGGGATGGCAAAGCTTCCCTTTTAGGAGATACTGACTGTTAAGGCACTTCCCTCCTTTTCTCCCTGCTCCTTACACTCAAAGCAGCTTTCTTTCTTTCTTTCTTTCTTTCATTTCTTGTCTCTCCCCCTGGATCTTTCTATTGGGAATTCCTTGGCAAGTAGGGGTAGTTCTCTTCAGTCCGTCACAGACCATGCTTTCCTTTCATTGGTGACTATAGAGTCAGACAGAACCATCAACTTCAGGATGGAAGTTTTGTACTCTGACTTCTGATCTGCATAAGCCTTGAGGCAGACTGCATTGCAGCTTTCTTTATACACAGAATAATGTTACTTCTATCTCTAACACAAAGTACTACAGAATTTTCAGCATCAGAATTTAAAAGTTCTCTCTTAGTCCTCAGATCCAGATAATAAAATATGCCCAAAACTGCTATATGAAATTTTCTATGACAGTCAGCACATCAGCCTAAGCCCAGCCCCAATACCTACGTTCAGTACAGGCCCAGCACAGGCTTCTAGTGTAGTGTGACTCCTGCAAGCCAAATAGAATGTGGGGGGGGGGGGCAGATGGCCTTTAAAAAACAAAACAAAACAGGAGGTCAGGTAGAAGAGAGTAGAGGAGGAGGAATAGAGAGAGCAAGAAAAAGGCAAAGCGCATTTCTGCAATTGCTCTTCCCACCTGTCACAGCACTCTCCTTACTGACTGCCAGCATGCTTCCTTGCAAACACAGCTGCAGGTGACAAAGAGCAGCCACTGTCCTACTCAGGGGGTCCTTTCCATGTTCCATATTATAAACTGTACTAAAATGCCAACAGCTTACAAGGAAGGAAATTATATACTGGTAAGAGCCACAAATAGTGCACTATTACCTATATCCCACAACTTAGCACTGAGACCTGTAGGTTCCCCACAAAATAACAAGACTACCCAGTAAACTGCAAAAAAGAATGTAATCACAAGACTAAGTATTAAAAAATATGTAGCTTGTTTAAATTTTATAATTTGTCAGACCTGTGATTAACTCAATCAAAGAAAAACCATATTCTATCATATATTTCATATAGTCAGCCCATGCTCAATTTGCTGAGGGGATCTGCTCTTATATAATTAAAAAAATCATGAAGTTTTTTTCCTAAGAAAGTTAAGGACTTGCACCAGGGACTGCCACCGAAAAGAAACACATCATCCCCAGCATCAGAAAGGAAAGATTCTGGTTGTTACCGTGTTTCACTCCTTTGCTCACCCGCTTGTCTTGTCCTGGTCACAGGCAAGGCAAAGAGAGCTTCCATGCTCTCAACACTCACAGACTCATGCTGCCAGCAGCCTTCCAGTGGCCTTGCTCTCGGCAGGAGAAGGCGTAGTGACTAATACCGCTGGGTCTTGTTGAAGAAAAGTGGTTGACTTCCTTTGATCATCAGAGCAGTGTACTGATCAGATTTCCTGTTCTGCAGACTACGAGCGTGTTGGGCAACGCAGGAGAGCTGGCTTCTGAGCAGCCCATGCAGGGAAGCAAATTCCACAGCTGGAGAATCCAGAGAGAATGAGAACTAGAAGAGGGTGGAACTGGAAGCAGACACCTTCACTCTGCCAGTCTGGTACTCACTGGTGTCAGGATCTCTGGGGTTGGGGGAGGTAATGCTTGTGCAACAGCTCTATCCACCAGCTGTGGCTCTACAGTGACTAACTGAGCAAAGAGTTCGAGACCAGAGTCCTGAAACTGTAATCTACAAGTTTTAATTGTCCTGTTTCATTTTGATGAAGCAAAAAAAAAATAGTTTTATTGAAATTAAAACTGAAGGCGAAGGAAGCCACCCACAGATGGTCTCATGGCACACTCAGAATCTGGGCAGTGAGTACCACACCTGAATGCACAGGCCTGAATCAGTGTGCACCATGCACCAGATAAGTGGTTATTGGATTAACATGAGTTCATCTCTTGCATGGTACTCAGAGGTTTTTTTTTTCCCTAGTAAATTGCAAATTTTACCTAAAGATAAATACAGTGCCTAATTATCTGCTGCACTCATAGTCTGCTGTCGTGAGTCTCATAGGCAGTCTGTCCTTCCTGGAAGAGCAGTGAAGGGTGCATTTCTAAAAGTGCAGTTAGTCACCGAGGGACACACACCATACTTAAATCCCTTCTTTTCCAAAAGGATTACTTTTATCCTTAAAAGTTTTCATTTGTCCCGCCCTTTTGTCTGCAAGGTCCTTGGCCAGCAAGTGGCCCTGATCTAGTACCAGTAGATCCATCCGGAGGGGTAAGTGTGTGCCTGCCACGCCGGCCAGACGCCCCGGGCAGGGAGTACAGGCGTCCTCCAATCCCCTAAACTTTCTGGCCACCCAGCAGGGCTTCTCCCTGGCTACTGGCTTTTTTACTTATCCCACCCCAGCTTGCCCCCAAGTACCCCTTTCCATCTGCGGGGTCCTAGGATCCCCCAACTCAGCCTGCTTCAGGGTTGAAGCTCTGGAGACAAAGTGGTGAGTACAAGGCTGCAGGGGTTTCTTTGTTCCATAGAGCTGGCATTTACCAAGCCCACCCTTTTGTCTGTGAGGTCCTTGGCCAACAAGTGGCCCTCATCCAGTACCAGTAGATCCATCCAGAGGGTAAGTGTGTACCCGCCCGGCCGGCCAGACGCCCCGGGCAGGGAGTACAGGCGCCCTCCAATCCCCTAAACTTTCTGGCCATTTAGCAGGGCTTCTCCCCGGCTACTGGCTTTTCTACTTATCCCACCCCAGCTTGCCCCCAAGCACCCGTTTCATTTGCGGGGCCCTAGGATCCCCCAACTCAGCCTGCTTCGGGGCTGAGGCTCCTATGGGACACTATGAAAGCAGTGCTAAGAGGAAAGTTCATAGCACTTAGTGCCCACATAAAGAAAATGGAGAAAGCACACATTAGTGACTTAACAGCACACCTGAAAGCTCTAGAAAAAAAAGAAGCAAACTCACCCAGGAGGAGTAGAAGACTGGAAATAATCAAACTGAGGGCTGAAATCAACAAAATAGAGACACAGAAAACAATCCAAAGAATCAATGAAACAAAGAGCTGTTTCCTTGAGAAAATCAACAAGATCGACAAACTTCTATCCAAACAAATCAAAAGGCGGAGAGAGAATACTCAAATTAACAAGATCAGAAATGAAAAGGGGGACATAACAACAGACATTGAGGAAATTCAGAGAATCATTAGGTCTTACTACAAAAGCCTGTATGCCACAAAATTGGAAAATTTAAAAGAAATGAACAGTTTTTTAGATAAATACCATATACCGAAATTAAATCAAGATCAGGTGAATAATTTAAATAGACCTATAAGTCATGAGGAAATAGAAGCTGTCATCAAAAACCTCCCAACCAAAAAAAGACTAGGACCAGATGGTTTTAATGCAGAATTCTACCAGAACTTCCAAGAAGAGCTAATACCTATACTCCTTAATGTGTTTCACATAATAGAAACAGAAGAGTCATTGTCAAACTCTTTTTAAGAAGCTACAGTTACCCTGATACCAAAACCACACAAAGATGCAACCAAGAGAGAGAATTACAGACCAATCTCACTCATGAACATCGATGCAAAAATTCTCAATAAAATACTGGCAAACCGAATCCAAGAACACATCAAAAAAAATCATCCATTATGATCAAGTAGGCTTCATCCCAGAGATGCAGGGCTGGTTCAACATACGAAAATCTATCAATGTAATCCATCATATAAATAAACTGAAAGAAAAAAACCATATGATCATTTCATTAGATGCTGAGAAAGCATTTGACAAAATTCAATACCCCTTTATGATAAAGGTCTTGAAGAGATTAGGGATACAAGGATCATATCTAAATATAATAAAAGCAATATATAGCAAGCCGACAGCTAACATCAAATTAAATGGAGAGAAACTCAAAGTGATTCCACTAAAATCAGGAACAAGACAAGGCTGTCCACTCTCTCCATATCTCTTCAATATAGTGCTTGAAGTTCTAGCAATAGCTGTAAGACAACATAAGGAGATCAAAGGGATTCAAATTGGAAAGGAAGAAGTCAAACTTTTGTTATCTGCAGATGATATGATAGTGTACATAAGTGACCCCAAAAACTCTACCAAAGAACTTCTACAGCTGATAAATACTTTCAGTGATGTGGCAGGATATAAGAACAACTCAAAAAAATCAGTAGCCCTCCGATACACAAAGGATAAAGAAGCAGAGAGGGAAATTAGAGAAACATCACCTTTCACAATAGCCACAAATAGCATAAAGTATCTTGGGGTAACACTAACCATGGAAGTGAAAGATCTATTTGACAAGAACTTTAAGGCCTTGAAGAAAGAAATCGAAGAGGATACCAGAAAATGGAAGGATCTCCCATGCTCCTGGATTGGTAGGATCAATATAGTAAAAATAGCAATTCTACCAAAGGCAATCTATAGATTCAATGCAATCCCCATCAAAATCCCAACAAAATTCTTCATAGACCTTGAGAGAACAATAACTAACTTTATATGGAAAAACAAAAAGCCTAGGATAGCCAAAACAATACAATAAAGGAACTTCCAGAGGCATTACCATCCTTGACTTCAAACTCTATTACAGAACTACAGTAATGAAAATAGCATGGTAGTGGCATAAAAACAGAGACGTTGACCAATGGAATCGAACTGAAGACCCGGATATTAATCCACAAACCTATGAACACCTCATATTTGACAAAGAAGCTAAAATTATACAATGGAAGAAAGAAAGCATCTTTAACAAATGGTGCTGGCATAACTGGATGTCAACCTGTAGGAGAATGAAAATAGATCCTCATCTATCACCATCCCCAAAAATCAAGAAGAGAAAGTGGGAAGTAGCCTGCAATACATGGGCACAGGAAACCACTTCCTATGTATAACCCCAGTGGCACAGACAATAAGAGCAACAATGAATAAATGGGACCTCCTGAAACTGAGAAGCTTCTGTAAAGCAAAGGACACTGTCATTAAGACAAAGAGGCATCCTACTGAATGGGAGAAGATCTTCACCAGCCCCACATCAGACAAAGGTCTGATCTCCAAAATATATAAAGAACTCAAGAAACTAGACATTAAAATTCTAAATAACCCAATTAAAAATGGGGTAATGATCTGAACAGAGAATTCTCAACAGAAGTTCAAATGGCCAAAAGATACTTAAGGTCATGTTCAACTTCCTTAGCCATCAGGGAAATGCAAATCAAAACAACTCTGAGATACCATCTTACACCTGTCAGAATGGCTAAAATCAAAACCACAAAGGATAGCCTATGTTGGAGAGGATGTGGAGTAAGGGGAACACTCATCCATTGCTGGTGGGAATGCAAACTTGTGCAACCACTTTGGAAATCAGTGTGGCGGTTTCTCAGGAAATTGGGAATCAACCTACCTCAGGATCCAGCAATTCCACTCTTGGGAATATACCCAAGAGATACCCAATCATACTACAAAAGCATCTGTGCAACTATGTTCATAGCAGCATTATTTGTAATAGCCAGAACCTGGAAACAACCTAGGTGCCCCTCAATGGAAAAATGGATAAAGAAAGTGTGGAATATATACACATTAGAGTACTACTCAGTGGTAAAAAACAATGACATCTTGAATTTTGCATGCAAATGGATGGAAATAGAAAACACTATCCTGAGTAAGATAACCCGGACCCAAAAAGATGAATATGGTATGTACTCATTCATTAGTGGACTCTAGCCATAAACAAAGGGCATTAAGCCTATAGTTCACAAGCCTAGAGAAGCCAAATAGCAAGGTGAACCCAAAGAAGAACATATATAGATCCACGTGGAAATTGGAAGCAAACAAGATGGCAGGGCAAAAGTTGGGAGCACAGGGGTGGGGGTAGGGGTGGTGGTGGGGTTGGGGAAAGGGGAGAGGGGGAAGGAGAAGGGAGAAGGGAAGGACTGGGAAGAGCTTGGGGTAGTGGGAGGGTGGAGATGGAGGAAGGGCAGATATTGGAGCAGGGAAGAAGATATCTACATTAAGGGAGCCATTTTAGGGTTGGCAAGAGACTTGGCTCTAGAAGGGATTCCAGGTGTCCACGGGGATGTCCCCAGCTAGGTCCCTGGGCAGCAGAGGAAAGGGTGCCTGAACTGGCCTTGTCCCAAAGTCACACTGACAAATATCTTGAATATCACCATAGAAATTTCATCCGATGGATGGAGATAGAGACAGAGACCCACATCCACATCAGAGCAATGGACTGAGCTCCCAAGGTCCAGCTGAAGAGCAGAAGGAGGGAAAAGATGAGCAAGGAAGTCAGGACCGCGAGGCGTTGGTCCACCCACTGAGACAGTGTGCCTGATCTAATGGACTGGGACTGAACGAGCATGTGAACAAACCAGACTCTCTAAATGTGGCTGCCAATGGAGGCGGACTGAGAAGCCATCGATAATGGCACTGGGACCTGTCTGTTCTGCATGTATTCGCTTTTTGGGATCCTAGTTTATTTGGATGCACACCTTCCTAGGCCGGGATGAGGGGGGAGGGCATTGGATTTCCCACAGGGCAGGGTACCCTGCTATCTCTTAAGGATAGAGGGAGAGGGAGGAGGGTCAGTAGGGGATCGGGAGAGGAATGGGAAAAGGGGAGGAAGTGTAAATTTTTGAAAGGAAAAATAAAAAAAATTAAAAAGTTTTCATTTGTGATAAAGTATTTGATTTCTAACACAAGATCTAATCGCTGTTGTTTTCAAGAGTAAATAGTCAATTGCAAATTGAGTAAATTGTTTTGGCAATCCTAGTACCAGAAATGAAATGGATTAGGTCAGCAGGTGGCATGTCATTTCAGTGTTGCTTGGGAACCCAAAATACAGTTAGGTTATTTTTTTATTCTGGTGACAGTTAGAATGAAAATGAGAGCATCTGACTTACCTCCTGATTCCATTCTCACAGGCACAAGAGCTTACAGAAAGTCTCTAAGTCCATATTTCCAATGTTTAGGTTTCTTGGACTTCCAGAGACTCAACTGACCCGGAGATAAGGCACCCCACTTTGGTCTTTAGAGACACGGCAATTCTTCTCTACACCAGGAAACTGGGAGTTCTCTTTAATCTGGTATATTAAGCACTACAGTAGTACTGTCTTTGAAAGAAAGAATGGTAGCTATGTCTCAACCCAAAAAGGAGAGGAAACTGTCCAGCCTGCTCCATAGCAGAACTGGAAGAACTAGAAATAATAAATTTACACCAAGAAACCAAGAGATGTGATAGGAGGGGAGAAGCATGCTGGAGAGCTAAACTGAAAGAAGATTCTTTTGTTCGGAAACCAGGAGTCTCACACGTTTTGGGGGCATAGAAACAATCTCTGCTCCCACATGTGTCCCCAACTACTGGGAGAATGGTCTCCCAGGTACTCTCCTGATAGCAGTCAACACCTCAGCCCTGCTTCAGGGGTGGCACATGACAAGCATAGCTGAAGAGACTGTGGTCCCCAGACCACAGTGAACAACGCTTGACTCAGGAGTGGACCTGAAAATCAGGGCAATGTCTTAGGCTGGCACTTCTAGGGATAGCTGGGGGGCAGAAGGGGGAACAACTAGTAAGCCTACAACTGATACAGCCAACCTGTCAGTAAATGCTAGTCTGTGCACAGCCAATAATGCCAAGGGGAGAAAACTCCCCAGTTCACACCACCACATCCTCAAACTTGCTAGCTACAAAGCCAACCAATTCCATTTGCTTCAACAGTGTTGACTTGGGTATCTATTACTAGTAGTCAGAAAATTCTAATACACCAGCCAAACAATTCAACCTTACCGCATCTGGTTCCTGAGCTCTGGGCAGAGGGCACATTTGCTTTACAAACTTCTCAAACTGCTAAGTACTACACAGAAGGCATTTCTAGTTTAATTAAACAGAAGGGAGGGACAGAAGGAAGAAGGTACTAATGGACTAAACCACCCCTTCCTTCTAATACCCATGAGATAACACTGTTGTCCACCAGTTCTCATCATTTGCCCTGATGGAGTTTCTGAAGTCTTTTGATTATCAAAGCAGCTTAAGCCTCAGAAGCTAACAAGTGTTTCCCTTTCTGACTTCCTGGTGGTACTTGCCCACACTAGCCTTAAGGGGTAAGCAACAGAATCACAGAAAGGGAAGTGAGCAGCCCTATTTTCAAGAAGCAAGAAGAGGGCTCATGTGCATATGCACTAGGGGGTAAGCAGGGCAAATTCTCACACCAGGGCAAATCAAGATCAAAAGGTTTCACACAGGTGAAACCTTACCATCTAGACTGTATGCCCTGTTTCAAAGGGGTGTTATTTGAAGGGCAGAACTGAGCTATTTAGACTGCATCAAATCCAAAATTCATAATTAGATAAAACATATATTCTGGAATGTGGCTTCATGGAACACTAGATCATCTCTCTCTTCATGAACACCACCAGTGCCATAACCTCCTCTGATATGACCTGATCTGGAAAGTACTGGTACAAGGGAAAATAGATACCTAAACAATGAGACAAATCTGTAGTCTTCTGAGGCCGTAACGATACAAAACACATAAATGTGTGCTGGGAGCAGTGAGCCCCAGATCCTGAATTTCTTGTAAAAACTTGTTTTCCCCTGATCTGAGTGCCTACAGCTGCTCTGAGCACGAGACCCTCAGGAGTTCCCGACGGCAGGGGAATGGTTTCTGGTGGGTTTGGCTGGGGCGTGGCTATCCCTATATAAGCTGCCCATGGACATAATAAAGGGGGCATCCTTGGGGCATTTTGGCATCAAGGATGGCCTGTGTCTCTTTCTCTGTGTCTGTGTTTCAATCTCCAGCCCCTTGCCAAGTTCACGAACTGTATGGTGGTGCATAGAGCGCAGACGGGCATAGTGTGCCGCAAATGTGCAACCGAGTTTCACAGGAACGAGGAAGAAAAGCCATACATGTGCCATACCTGCAGCTCCAAGAACTCAAGACCAACAGCAGATGTATTCATACTTAAGAGTTCTTACACTGCAAGGTGTGGTGGTGCACACCTGAACTCAGGAAACTAAGGCAGGAGGATTGCTGCAAGTTACAGGCAGCCTGGGTTACATAATGAGACACTGTCCCAAAAAATTCAAAATGAGAAGGTGAGAGATTGAGATTTTAAGATGTTGTCAATACCTTGTTCACCACATAAAATGACTACATGCTATTCCTGATTTAAAAGAAAAGGACCTCAAGCAGTATTTCATATAAAATAAATGCTTAAAGAAAGTTTTATATATATATGTGTGTATATATATATATATATATATATATATATTATGTGTGCATGTCTTGATAAAGTTTCTGAGCGACACAGCATTTCTGAAAGCTAAAACGCATTGGTTAAAGTTTCAAATGTCTACTTAAAAGTCAACTTAACTGTGAAACTTTTTTCCCCTCAAAGGAAAACCTAAAAAAACCAAAGTATTAGTATTATAGTAATCTCTGAATTTTGTAATATGTAAAGTTTGTTCTCCAGCAAGATCCCAATAAACCATTACCTTTGACAAATTCACACTATACAGATTGGTCCCCAGATGATTCAGGAAGAAAATGCAATGTCAAATCAACTTGAAATTATCAGATATAGTTTGGGCATTATCAATTATTCTAACTACAATTAACCTGCACACACCTGTCCTGGGCCCCCTCCCAGAGACTCTGATTCAACACAAGTCTAGATGCAAAATTTTTCAAAATCTTTTCAGTTTATTCAAGGTATAAGCTGGGGTTAAAAACCAACAGTCTACAGGTAACCACAGCTTTTGCCTTCATTACAAAGACTAGACTTTATTTTGATAATTCTTCTACAAGTGTTAAGACAATCACTATGATTTAAATTGCAGTACTTTCAGAAATGCCATTGGCAGCCGTATCAGCTGTGTTCTGATGCTCTCCAGAGAGTGCACACCACACACCCATAAGTAAGCAAACACTGCAGCTGTAGCTTCTCACACTGCAGCAGAGGCTCTCTTAGCTGGTCATGACCAGGACTAGTAGTTGATCAGAGGAGAAAAAGCCACATGTATCAAGCAATCATAAAAAATTGACACACATACCCAAGCACCTCATTTTAATTTAAAAGCACCTTTATTTGGTTCTTGAAGTACAGGACCAGGCCTTTTGCTTATAGAGCATTACAGGTAAGAGTGCAGAATGTTTCTTATAAACTATAGCTGGCTGTGACAGTAGCTTTTTTTGTTTTGTTTTGTTTTGTTTTTTGAGACAGGGTTTCTTGGTAGCTTTGGAGCCTGTCCTGAAACTAGCTCTGTAGACCAGGCTGGCCTCAAACTCACAGAGATCCGCCTGCCTCTGCCTCCTGAGTGCTGGGATTAAAGGCGTGCACCACCACCGCCCAGCGACAGTAGCATTCTTTACCATTTCCATTTTTAACTTATTTTTTTTAATTTTATTATTTATTATGTATACTGTGTTCTGTCTCCATGTATGCCTGCACACCAGAAGAGAGCATCAGATCTCATTCCAGACGGTTGTGAACTACCATGTGGTTGCTGGGAATTGAACTCAGGACCTCTGGAAGAGCAGCCAGTGCTCTTAACCTCTGAGCCATCTCTCCAGCCCCTCCATTTTTAACTTTTAAAGTATGGTGAGAACTTTAAAAAAAATATTAGTGGATAGGTTAGAGAGAGAGAGTTCAGTGGTTAAAAACACTTACATGGTCTTAAGCTGGTCTTCCATAGGGCCTGAATTAGATCCTAGCACCCACAGCTCAAAACTGTCTACCAAGGGATTCTGTACCCTCTTCTGGATTAATGTTAACAATAATACCTGGCTGATATGTTAAGATTCAAGAAAGAAGTGGTAAGGATGCATAGTGACTGTCCTTCTCCCATGCTTGCTGGTGAAAATACAAAATGGCAAGCCACATTTTGGCACTTATTAGAAAGTTTAAAAAGGCTGGAGAGATGGCTCAGTGATTAAGAGCACTGGCTGTTTTTCCAGAGAACCAGGTTTGGTTCCTGGCACTCACTGGGCAGATCACAACCATCTACAACTCCATTCAGTTCCCAGGATCTGGACACCCTCCTCTGGCTCCTAGCACACCAGCCATGCACATGGCTATAACAGTGGAACATTCCATCCTGTAGGGAAGCTCCTTAAGCAGGAAGGCAAGCAACTCAAAAGAACTTCAGGAGGTCCCTAAAACGGACCAGATTCACTAAGCCTCTCCCTGCCAGAGAAATGCAATAAAAGCTGAGAGTCCCTCTCAAACAAAGTGAAGCTGAGCAGCAAAGAAGGACTCTCAGACCAGACCAACTCCCTGGAAGAAGCAGAAATCAGCCAAGTTGCCTGAAGGAGGTTTAGACCAGAGTCACTAGGAAAGGGCACTCTCCAACCTGTTGAGCTGCCTGCAGGCTGCGCAGCGAGAGTGAGCTCCAGGTTCCCAGTTTTGTGAGCTATCACCTATGCTGAGGTGGGCTTGGGTAATGAAGCTGTTTTTGAATCATTTCTGCTCCCATAAGTAATCTCTCACCCATATTTCTGTTAGTAACCCCAATAAAACTCATTGCTTCACCAAGCTGAACTGTGGCAGTATCTGTACTTTGGTCTGTCCTGGGACCCCTATCTGGGGTGAGTATACATATGTGTTGTGTTTCCTCAGGAAAAGTGGTGTTGTCACACAACAATGGTACACAGATGCAATGCACAGAAAAGACATACACATAAAATAAAAATATATAAATCTTTTGTTTAAGTAGAAAATATGATTACCATACAACCCTGGACAGCCTGAGACGTTGACCCAAGAAATGAAAGCCCAGCTTCACACAGACATTTATGAATGACCATAGAAGCTTATTTGTAACAGCTAAAAAAAAAATCAGAATCAATATGAAATATACACTGTACAAGTCAACACAAAGAATATGCTGTACAAAACCCACAATCTGTAAGGAAATGTACCACAACAAGAAATAGATTAGTGAGGACTAGGGTAGGGGAAGAAGAGTGGGCTCTCCAAAGAACAGGGACATAAGAAAAGGTCCAGAGGTTGATGTCACATAATCAACATCTTAGGGGTGCAGACTTACGGGGTACAGTTTGCTGTATAGTAATTATGTTTTAATACAATTATGAGGTGAGGTATAAAATAAAGTGGACAAAATAATTATGAAATGATAAAAATGATCTGAAAAGATTGAGGGACTGACCTGTAGATGAAGATGCTTCTTGGTCTTCAGTATATGCCTGTTTCCAATGCATCACTAACTGTCCCACTGTTCCTTGTTTGCTTGCTTTTCCTTTTAATGAGACAGGGCCTCCTGCAGCCCAGGACAGTCCTCTGCCCTAGACTGTTATTAAAGCATGCCAACATTATTTCTCTAGAAACAACTGATCTCTAGAGTAAGATCAGCAAAATTTCTATAAACTAGTAAAAAGCTTGTCTAAGTCTTTGTTGAGATTACCCACTATTGGAATACAGGAAAGCAGCCTCAGACAATACATAAGTGAAAGGGAATATCTGGATTCCAGTAACTTTACTTACAAAATCATGCAGTGGGCCAGACTGGCCCTGAAGCAGATCTCTAGCTGCTCTAGAGAATCACAAGCCTTTGGAGAACTAATCAATTTCTCTTTGAAAGGACATACTTAGAAGAGGTTTATACTTAAAAATGACAATTAGCCAAGTAAAATTTAGAGAAAGGAAGTTACAGAGTTACTAAGCCATTTGAGAAGTCATGTTTAACTCAATCAGCGGGCAGGTGCAGAGGCATGGGGAAGCACTCCTGAAAAACAGCAGACCCCATTGCATCCAAAGAGCTTGATCATACAACAAGCAAATCGCAATGAGAAAAGTGTGTGTTCTCCAAGGATGCTACACAGAGGTAGACAAACAGCTTTGGACTGTTACCACGACTTCTGCCAGGACTTGACTGGGAGGTTTTCGATGTCCACTTAATCTTAGTTGTTTGATGAGATAGGTCTATGTAGTAAGGCTTTTCATCAAAGCCCCATCCTCCTACTTCAACATCCAGAGGACTGGACTTACACCAGTGAGGCACAAGACAAACTCACTACACATCTTTTTCTTTAAAAAAAATATTATTAATATGTTATGTTATTTTGCCTGCATGTTGTGTCTGTGCACCTATGTGTTTTGAAACCTTGGAGGCCAGAGGAGGGCATCAGATCCCTGGAACTGGAGTTATGGATGGTTGTCAGCTGCCATATGGGTGCTGGGAATGAAATCTGGGTCCTCTAGAAAAGTATCCAGTGCTCTTAAACACCAACCTACCTTTCCAATCCAGAACTTTAGTTTGTTTTTTTTTAAAGTCAAATTCCATGGAAAAGTTTAAGACAAACCTATTACTATCCCATTCTTAATTAAAGGTTAAAGGTAATTGCAGATTAGCTCAAATTCTTATGTAAAATTGTTTCAATTTATGACAAGCTTCTATACTAAAATAAATGCGATCACATGATCAGAAAAGATATTTCAAATTTTATCAGTTAAATGCACTAGCCAGCTTCACTGAATTCTCAGACAACACAACTTGGAAGGGGTCCTCTGCTCTTCTGGATGAGGTAAAGTCAGCAACGGATCTTTACCTTTAGCATCTTCAGTCAAAATGGCAGAGTTTGTTACAGTAAAAGGGCTGACGAGGTTTTATTAAAAAGTAACGAAGATGGGACAGAGGAAAGGTGATGAACATATCAGTTGAAAATTTCAGGACCGCCGGGCAGTGGTGGCGCACGCCTTTAATCCCAGCACTCGGGAGGCAGAGGCAGGTGGATCTCTGCGAGTTCGAGGCCAGCCTGGTCTACAGAGCTAGTTCCAGGACAGGCTCCAAAGCCACAGAGAAACCCTGTCTCGAAAAACCAAATAAATAAATAAAAAATTCAGGAGCTTCATTTTTTGGAGTAAAGGAATGCTGGGGCCAGAACTGAGGGGACTAAGCATCACTGTCCCCTGCAGACCAAGCGGATGTGAGGAAGGCTGCCCAGACCCTGTGACTCAGCCTCTATCTACTTACTCCCTGCAGCAGGAGGAAACCACCTCTGCAAAGCACCATAGGAGGGCACTAGTTAAAGAGGAAACTATTTCCTGTCTGCTCATTTTACTCTAATTTGCCAGGAAAAGAAATAAAATAAAAAGATGTATGACTTGGCCTGTTATTTAGTGTTCAAGATTTTTAAAAAACGGAAATATGAGAATACTATATGGGTTTTGCTAAGCAGTGGCATTCTTGAAATGCCAGTGTGGAGGCATTAGACACAGACAAAGACATCAGGCTCCTTTGTTTCAATAGCACAGTTTACAAACTACTTTAAAATATCTGTAATTCCCATTGGAAATAAGTTACATTATTTTCTGTAAAAGGCCAACTTTCTTCTTTCTACTTGTTAATAAAAGTCATAAAGGCAGAGGGTAAAAGATATATATAAAAAAAGGCCAACTTTCTAATAATGTTTGTTTTATCAACAGTACACTGGCTTTGCTTTAAAAGTAGATTGCTAGCTGGGGTTACAAAAGTAGACTTCTAAAATAATCCACAAAACTAGTGAGGAGCACAAATGGCTTCTAAAATACTATAGTAGGTGAGCACATGTCTTTGTTTATATGCCACATCTAATTTACATGAGGACAGACAGATGATGTTGATAGCTTTTTGGGCTTTTATTATTCCCTATCCCTTCTATTTCCTTCCTAACAAAATACAATCCCTGCTTGCTTATCTAGGCTCCAAACACTTGACAAGAGACTCTCCAGCTTCAGGGTGCAAATCCATCTTGGACTCTTCCTTTCAGGAGCTAACTGCTGGCATGAGGCAGAAGTGTGACCAGTGACCAACAGGATACAAAGTCTAATGACGGGCCTCTAATTAAAGTTTTCCTTGTTCTTAGGAAAACACAGTTGAGCCTTTTCTTGCCCGGGATGCTGGTGTGTAAAGATGTAGACCCGGAGCTCCAATGGCCATGTCACTGTGTCCTGTGACATCCTGTGACAGGAAGTAACATGCTCCAGGCTGTGAGCAGCCAAGAAGACAGGAAGAATATTCCTGGGTCCTGGTGTTGCGGAACTCCAGGGCTTAAGTGACCCAAGCCACTTCTCACGACAGAAGCTCACGTGGATAGGTCACTTTCAGATGGATGTCCTTTATCTACCAGGTGACAGCACCTGGAATGACAATGAAACTACATCTGTGTTGCAGACAGAAAGTCAGGTCAGAGAGCTCAGCAGGCTTTAGGAGACTGACAAGCAAATGGTTAAAGATGTATGACAGGAGTTATTCACAAGCTACAGATGGGAAGAATGTTAGTTTACAAAAAAAGAAAGACCTTCACTAAAACAAGAGATCCTAAAGCAGAAAGACTTGAACTTGATGTGCTGGCCTTGATCTCACAGAGATCCATCCACCTGATCTCTGTGAAACAATAAACCATTCTTTAGTGATTTAAATTTTCAAAAGGTAACCTTCTGTAAATCTACAATTATTTTGAAATTTTTAAACATCAAAAGAAATAGATGTAATCTTATAAACATAAACAGTGCTAAATAGAATACATCAGACAGGAAAGCATAGACCCAGATCCCCAAATTAATCTCTACTGTTAAAGAATCTCTAGGAAGGGACGGCGTGAACTGAAGGAGCCACAATGCTGTTGCTGTGGTGATATTGATACTCTGACTAGTGACAAGTGTCTCAATCTATGAAAATGAATCTGAGTCATCCACCAAGGTGCGTAAATAAGCTGAAATGTATGGTTTTCTGTATCTGTATTATCAATGGATTTTAAAAACCTGGCCTAAAAGTGACACACCTTTAATCCCAGCACGCTGAGGAAAAGGCAAGCGGATCTCTGTCAGCAGCGTGGCCCACACAGCAAGTTCAAGGCCAGCTAGGCCTATATATTGAGACCTGTCTGAAAAATAAACAAACAAACGAATAACAACAAAAAACCTAGCATGTATTCCTTACAAAAATAAATCCAAACAACGAAAGAACCAACTTTCTGTGGTCACCCTCTTGAATCTCACTTCTTAGAGGAAAGTACTGAGAATACCTGTGTCAAATAATTCCAGGTAACCTGGATGTGCTTTCAGTTTTCAAGCATAAATGATTGTACACCTAAAACCAAATGCTTTTCTTAGTATTTTGTATTTTTTAAAAGAGGAATTACTGTTCATGTTTTAAAATGTTTCCATTCAGTTAAAGCATACGTCCATAACATGCCTATAGAGCTAACACACATCACATGCTACAGCAGGCTGTTTTTATCCACAGTTGTTTGTAAAGTGTTTCCCTTGACTGTTCCTGTGCCACACTATCCTTTAGATGCTGATACAGAGACGTGCACCTTCGGCTTGCACTACGGAACGTGGGTAGAAAAAAAAAATACCCTAGGTTGAAGAAATTAGCGTCTAACCAAGAAATTAAGTGTTTGGTAAGTCTAGATGACCAAATATGAATGATTGCAGCAGAGATGTGAACATGGGGTAGAAGATGAAGGCTTTCGGAGGAAGTCATGCTACAATGCTGGGGGCAGATTCTAAGACAGTTGACCTCAGACTCCTTTATTACTTTCACAACTTTGCTCATAAAAGTTTTCTTTTTATGAAACTGATGTGGAACTACTCTGGACAGTCTTAAAACTGTAATATAGGAAATGATATTAAAAATCTCTCCAGGGGCTACAAAGAAGGCTCAGGTTACTACGCTGGCTGCTCTTTTAGAGTACCCACGTTCAATTCCCAGCACTCAAACGATGGCTCACAAGTTGTAACTCCAGTACCAGGGGATCTAACGCTCTTCTGACCTTCAAAGGGACCAAACATGTATGTATTGCAAAGACATGAATGCAGACAAAACATTTATAACACATAAAATAGGTGGGCATAGTGGTTCATTCCTTTAATTCCAGCACCAGGAGGCAGAGGCAGGGTGATCTCTTATGACTTTAGGCCAGCCTGGTCTACAAATTGAGTTCCAGGGCAGCCAGGGCTGTTACATAGAGAAACCCTGTCTTGAGAGAAAAAGAAGAAAGAAATCTTAAAACAATTAAAAAATATATTATTTCTCCACAAGAAGGCAAGACTGGGGTTATCTAAATGGAAAGCTTTTAATGGTAAACCTCTTTGATATGGACATCCTTGGCTACCTCATTACCTTCCTGGATGTTTAATGAACTAATATATTCAAACAGACCGTCTTCCTCATACCATGTTACATCCATGAGTATGATAGGATGTAGTCAAATGAGTCTTCAAAAACTAAGTAGGAATGTTCCAGGCAAAGAGAAAAAATTTCCCAGTTGCAAGAACATGAGGTTTAGGAAGAACCTTAGGAGGAAAGCCTGACACTGGGGATTTATGGGGGTAGACAGGAGAAAAGGATGCAAGAGAAGCAGAGAGAGATCTGCGGAAAAGTCTGTGCTAATGAATGTCCATGCCTTACAGGGCCCAGGCTTGTGGAAGTGATACTAGGGTTTTCACTCTCTTACCTCCTGGGATACAATGCCTTCCACCATAGCAAACTCTCAACAAATGCATGTGGATTCTTGGAATTATAAAG
Organism: Ondatra zibethicus; assembly: GCA_004026605.1. Classification (NCBI taxonomy): domain Eukaryota; kingdom Metazoa; phylum Chordata; class Mammalia; order Rodentia; family Cricetidae; genus Ondatra; species Ondatra zibethicus. The sequence goes on from PVIU01005922.1 coordinate 90,097, forward strand.
TTTCAGAAAGAAGATTTGCCTGGTACGGTGGTGCACACCTATAATTGCAGTGCTTGGCAAGCTGAGGCCTGGGAGATCAGTAGTTTAAGGTCAGACTTGGCTACAAGAGAGTTTGAGGTTCAGTGTGTTATGGTAAAAATAAAACACTGCAGGTCCCTAAGTGGCAGCAGTGGGCAGCGGGTCCCGAGACCAGCGGTTCCGGGCGGGGAGCCGCACGATGGGTGAGAGACCCAGACGGAAAGGCACGCCATGCAGAGTGACACTGGATATTTATTTATTTAGTGGGTTATGGAAGGGAAGGGGAGAGAGAAGGAGAAGGGGGACAAGGAAAGAAAGAGAGGGGGGAAGAAAGGGGGCGAGGATAGGAGCCATGGCAGCAGCTACCTCTTTGCAGGGGAAGGGGGTGTTACATAAGATCTGTTTTTAAAAGAAAAAATACAACTCCTAGAAAAAATGAAATAAATGGGGTTAAACGAAGGCACAAATTAAGTTCCTAATATATTGAAAAGTGGAGTGACAGACGCACTCACCCCTGTAAAGCACCTGCCACATACACCGCCTGTCAGGCACAATTTAGGATAATGTTGTCCAAAGAGCCAGAGCCACTAAACATTTGGAAACACAGAGAGAGTCCATGGAAGATCTAACCAGACAGTGCAAAGATCTAACAGTTCCACCAGAAGGGGCTCTGGCTTGCTTTTCACTGCCTTGAATCAACTGCTCTAAGCTAAGGAGGAGACCACCAAAGAAATAAAGAACATACTGTAGAGTCCAGTCATTTGTGTCAGCACAGAACACCTCATGTGAGGGTTAAGAATTTCAAGTTGAAAGCTGGGTGGTGGAGGCACACGCCTTTAATCCCAGCACTCGGGAGGCAGAGGCAGGCGGATCTCTGTGAGTTCAAGGCAAGCTTGGTCTACAAGAACTAGTTCCAGGACAGGCTCCAAAGCTACAGAAAAACCCTGTCTCAAAAAACCAAAAAAAAAAAAGAAAGAAAGAAATTCAAGTTTACTCATTCCATTTGCCAGCACTGAATGATTAGAGCAAACTCTTGAGAGGACAGTTCTAGCCCCCTCTACAACACTGTTGTTACTGGGCGCAGCATTAAGTCACTTGATTTTACTCCAAAGTACTACAGTGAGCATTCTGCAATGTCACAGCAACATTACTCAACCAAGCCACCCCCCCCCGCCCCCTCCAAGACAGGGTTTCTCTGGGCAACAGTCTTGGCTATCCTGGAACTCGCTCTGTAGATCAGGCTAGACTTGAACCTGCGTCTGCCTCCCAAGTGCTGGGATTAAAGGTGTGCACCACCACCGCCCAGCATAGCTTCTCTCTCTTAAAGACATCATCAAATATTTAACCAGACAAGTACAAAATACTGGCAACAGAGACAAGTATACTACAAGAATAAAAATAAATAAGATGGGTTAGAAAATGTAGTACTGTGAACTACATCATGTCACATGCTTGAAATCTTGGTCTTAAAACCTTCACATTCATAGTGTTCAAGTCCTCCCTCCACCCCTGCCCAATATAAGCCAGTAAAATTTTTCCAGAATAAATCTGAAATACTGTATTTCCTGTATTAGATGCAAAGCAGAAGATGCTGATTGCCTAAGTACACAAGTGACAGCAAACTCAGCAAATAAATGGTCAAGCAGTTTCACATAACTATTACACAGACAACATGAACTAAGTGACTCTCAGGGAATGAGTACGCTTTGGAGAAATAAGAAGATAGGTCTCGAGATGTGCCATGGCTTCGGTAGCGACCGGCTCTCGCTTGCTGCCTGAACAGCGCCAGCACCTTCCTCAGGAGCTCACAGCAGCTGGCTGGCCCCTGCTCTACCACAGCCATGTGCGACCAGAAGGCGGTGATCAAAAATGCAGACATGTCTGAAGAGATGCCACAGGACTCAGTGGAGTGCGCTACTCAGGCGTTGGAGAAGTACAACATAGAAAAGGATATTGTGGCCCATATCAAGAAGGAGTTTGGCAAGAAGTACAACCCCACCTGGCACTGCATTGTGGAGCGGAACTTCGGTAGTTATGTGACACATGAAACCAAACACTTCATCTACTTCTACCTGGGTCAGGTGGCCATTCTTCTGTTCAAATCTGGTTAAAAGCATGGACTGTACCAAACACCCAGTGATCCATCCAAAAACAAGGACTGCATCCTAAATTCCAAATACCAGAGACTGACTCTTTAGCTTTGCTAAGCGAACACCTCGTTTGAATCTGTTGTGTTTTGTGCGGAGCATCATCCTTTGTACGAGTTTGTGGTTATAAAATAATTAGTAAAACAGCGTACATTTGTATTTATTTTCTAGGCCATACTTCTGTACCCCATTTTTTTCTCCCTTAGGCCATTCCTTTAAGAATAAATCTGTTTGAGATGAAAAAAAAAAAAAAAAGGATAGGTCTCCCACCGTAACAAAAGGATCTCTAAGGAAAAAACACTTCTAAATTGTGCTAAGAATATTAGCCAATCACACTAGCTAAACTGTGACCCAGGGAACATTCTATGGATGCTGATTGAAACTAGAGATAGTCAAGTATCAGGTTACTAATATTAGAGCACAGTAACCAATTCACCCTGATGTGGGAGTCCTCTCTGTGTGCTGTGATTACCATTAATGAATAAAGAAACTGAAGTGGCCTGTTGATAGGGCAGAACTTAGGTAGGTGGGGAAAAATAAGGGAATGCTGGAAGGAAGAAGGCAGAGTCTGAGAGACGACATGGAGCCACCGCCAGAGTCAGACACGCCAGAACTTTGCTGGTAAGCCATGACCTCGTGGTGATATACAGATTAATAGAAATGGGTTAAATTAAGATGTAAGAGTTAGCCAATAAGAAACTAGAGCTAATGGGCCAAGCAGTGATTTAATTTAATTAATACAGTTTCTGTGTGGTTACTTCAGGGCTAAGCTAGCCAGACGGATGGCTGGGATGAACAAGCGGGCCTTCCTTCCTACAGATCTCTATAGAGATTTGCATTGGTATGAATCTTGATTTATTGATACAAATTTAAGGTCAATTTTGTTATATGTCTATTTCTGCTCTTGATTAAGGTATTGTGTTTGTGCAGTTCATTTAAAAATATATAATTAAGAAATATAAATTAATAATCCTCTATAATAGTCAAGCTTGTAGTCATGTTAGTTAGATTTTCTAGATGTACAGAGATGTATTTCAGATATATAGGTATTCTTCAAATCTTTCAGAGACCTTCAGAATATGGCATGTAAAATGTTTAAGAACTTAAGGCTTTTCATGACAATGAGACACATCTGCTCCTGGAAGCACCAAGCTACTTCAAGAGGAAGATGGCATCGAAGAGGCTCCTTATGGAGTAGATGAACTGGACATGCAGGATCCATGATGTCTCTCTCTCCGTCTTCCTTCTCCCACCATTCAGTTCCATCTTCCCCACCGACCTAAGTTCTGCTCTATCAACAGGCCAAGGCAGTTTCTTTATTCATTAACCAAGAAAAGCAACACAGTCAGAAGGACCTCCCACACCATCACCCAACCCTAAGTCAATGAGAACTAAAAGAAACATTAACTATTCTGCTTAATGTCCTGTTTCCAAGAACATTTAATAGATAAAAATCCTACAAAGCTATTCACTCCCTAAAACTGAATGAAGAACACATTGCCATGGATTCAAGGCTAAGCTGTGAAGCCAATGTCTCACTGTGTGTATTACATGATGCACTCACACCTGAGTTAAATGTGAATGTTCCAGCTCCTTAGAAATTAGTGTTTTACATACAGGATGAAGGAGTTACATAGAGGAAGTGAAGTACTACAACTAAATGCAGCATCCCATCTAAATGGATTCACATTCCCCAAACTGGACACATTCAAAAGACACATGTGCATTAACAGCTAAAGGCATAGTCATCGTACAAAACTTCCACAAATAAGGAAGTAGATGCACTAAATGATTTAAATATGAAACCTTAAAAACTAGCCCACTAGAAAGTCAGGACTAGAAATAAAGTCCTAGGGCCCTTTTTCCTACCCACTCATCATTGTTCAAGTCACCTACTGTCATCCATGGCATGAAAACTGGAAGTGTCCCTGAAAGGCTCATGTGAAGGCCTGGTCCTCAGGGTGGGTAGTCCTACTGGGAAGTAATATGGGTCTTCAGAAGATAGGGCCTTACTGGAGGTATTTAGTCACTAAGGCCCAGTCTCATTCTCTCTCTGCTTCTTTCTTGATTTGCAATAAAAGCAGCTTGTTGTGCCTTGTGCTCCTGTTATTATGTGTTACCCTCATCAGAGCAGCAAGCATGGGGTCATATGCTCTTCTTGTTCTGCATACGATTTTTTTTTTTTAAGACAGGGTCTCACTATGTTGGCCTGGCCTGGAACTTACTATGTCCATACTGACCTTGAACTCACAGGGATCCGCCTCCCAAACGCTGGGATAACAGGTGTGCAGCGTCACAACTGGCTTGTCATACGCATAGGACACACACCTAGTCAGAGCAGACACAGACCTTTCCAAAGACGTCAGAACTGTTTCACTAAATGGTCAATTGAGAATGGCTCCATACATGCAACGATTTGTTAAATCCTGTGCTAAACAATCTGTCTAAAGTAACAGAGTAACATCAACTGAGTCAGGAAACAAACATACAGAAGAAGATAAGAGACAACAAAGGAATCTTATTTTTCCAGAAAGAATAAGAAAAAAGGAAGAGTGAAAGGAAGACAAAAACTAAGACTGAATGGCAAATATCTGAGACTCCTTAAATGGCAAACAGCAAGTTCTCTGAAAAATCCAACTCGGATAAGCATGGACTGCACACCACACAGAGCACTATGCTTCCCCAGAACTCCTTTTGCAGAGAAGCAGAGCTAATATATGCTATTCTTCTAAGAAAGCATTTTTGGGAGGTCATTTGGAAATATATAACAAAAAGCTTTGTAAAATTATGTTTTGCTTATTAATACTTTCAGTTAGCACTCAATGAGTTTCAAGTCTAATGTTTTCATATAAAAATATTTCATTACACCTTGATCATAGTCACTCCCCACTACCTGCTGTCATCCTTCTTCTCCTCCTACTGTTGGTCCCTCTCAGCCACCCAACCAGTCCCTTTCTGCATCTGTAGATTGTGCATATGAAAGGGAACATGCACTACTATCGCTCTTCCCATTTGTTTTCAGTTCAGGCTAGCCTAGAACTTGAGGTAATCCTTGACCTCCTGGTGCTGCACTATAGACATGCACCTCATGACTGGCTTGTTATTTATTTTTAGTGTGGTAAAAGTTTTCTTATTAGCCTTTAACCAAACATAGTTGTAGATTATTTTCAGTTATGTTTTAAAATTTACATCCACATCTTTTATCATAAAAAGACCTGGCCAAATGGCTTGATTTGACTAATAAGATGGTAACGGTCTGATGCCAACAGAATCTCAGTGTGAATTTTGGTAGTTTGGCCATGTGCTCTGGCATTAAAGCATGAAATAAGTATGCCTAGGAATACTTCATGCTAGGCTTCAGAAGAAATAAGGTAAATATAAGCATTCCTACAATCACAGAGGCAAGCCCAGCCAACCCCAAATCAGCAGATCTGTCTGACCAAAGTCAGCCCGGATCAAAAAAACTCTAAGTGATCTGCAGATCTGGTGGGAAAATAAGTACATCATTAAAGTAACTCAGTAAAACTAGTTTGTTACTTAGCACTGTTATGATAAGAGCTGATCAATATGTCCAGTACACATCTAGAAATTTATCTAAGACAATCAGAGCAATGAAAGATTTACATAAAAAGGTATTAATTATAAAAATATTCATAATAGGAAAAACAACTATCATCAATAGGGAAACATTCTTAAATTATGACTAGTCAGACAAATATCTGAAGCTGTGAAAAATCATGTTTTAAAAGAACATCAAAGATAGGAGTGATGATGCCACCTTTACCCAGCACTCACTAGGCAAAGGCGGTGAGGCTGAACTCAAGACCTATCTGGTCTACGAAGTGAGTTCCCGGCAGCCTACTAGGAATGCAGTAAAACTCATTCAAAAACAAGAAAATGTTCCTAATACATTAAATCTAAAAAAAGCAAGACACACGGTTCTTTTCTTTTCTTTTTTTTTTTTTTTTTTTTTTTTTTTGGTTTTTCGAGACAGGGTTTCTCTGTGGCTTTAGTGCCTGTCCTGGAACTAGCTCTTGTAGACCAGGCTGGTCTCGAACTCACAGAGATCCGCCTGCCTCTGCCTCCCAAGTGCTGGGATTAATGGCGTGCACCACCACCACCCGGCGATACATGGTTCTTTAAAATTAAAAAAAATTAACTGTAAGTAGAGAAGATCAGTCAAATAAAATTTGTTCAAGAAATACAAGCTATTTGGCTGTGGTTCATACTATTCTCTGTCAAATATTATAAAAGGGCTGACAAGACAGCTCAGAGGGTAAAGGCACCTGTAGCCAAGCCCGACAACCTGAGTTCAATCTCTGGAACTCACGAAGTAGTAAAACTATTCCTGCAAGGTGTCCTCTAACCTCTCTGCACACACAGGATGGTATGGGTATACCTCTCTCCACATAAAGATGATAAATATTATGGGAAATATTATATTAAGGATAAAGAAGGAAATGAAAAAAATCCCTGTCTTCTTTTTTCTAATTTTCATTTATTCATCTCTCACACAATCATACATCCCAACCACAGCTTCCCCCTCTCCGTTCCTCTCAGTTCCCCACCCCCACCTACCCTCTTCCCCAGGCCTAATGCCCCATCTCCCAGAAATATCAACAGAATACAGCACAACAGGGCATAATAAAACCAAACACAAACCCTCACATCAAGGCTGGGTGAAGCAACCCAGTAGGAGAAAAAGGATCCCAAGAGCAGGCAAAAGAATCAAAACACCCTCATTCCCACTGTCAGGACCCTGTCTTCTTGAAACCATTCAGTAAAACATTTTAAAAACAGTAATCATAAGTAGACATGTGATCACAGATTGTGATATGCTACAGTGGTAGAAACTGTATTTAGCTGCAGTATACAGGGCCTAAATTTATCTGCCCACAGACTCCAGAAATAAACTACACTTCCCAGTCTTCCCTGCAATGAGGGAGATCATATGACTAAGTTCAAGTCAAGGAGGTTTAACTGGAAAGGTACATAAAGCCCAGTAAACATCCTTTAAAAAATAGAAAAGAAAAGAAAGGGGGGGGGCCTTCTCTGTTGATTCCCCCTTCTCACCAGATGGAGCTGCTATTTTGGACTCTGATGTGAAGCTTCATGCTGAGATCGGCAGAGCAACAGCACAGGAAGTGCCTGGGTCGCTGACACTGGAGAACTCTTTCTAGCCTGTCCACCTCAGAGCTTCTGGGTGCAGGGAGGTAGAAGTATGCCTGGCTAAGCCATCTTTATGTGGGGTTTCAGGCATTCACAGACAAACTTGATAGCAAATGGCATTAGCCATAGAGAAAAAACAGCGGCTTCAATGAGATCAGGAGTGGAGACGGCTTCAGGACTGGCTCCTTGGAGGGAGCAACAACTTCCAACAATGAGGTGAAGCCAGAGAGGAAGGCTGGCAAACTGAGGCAGGGAAAACCAACTTGAGTGAGTAGCAACTTCAGGCTAAATCCTCCCAGGACCAGACAAGACACACTTTGGAGCGTGCAGACTGCCTGTTAAGAGAGAGGTGTAGTGCAGCTATAATAGTGCACTTGCTTAACACACACAAAGCCCTGGGTTCCCTCCCCAGAACTGTCAAGAGGAAAAAAAAAAAAGAAAAAGATTGCTTCTACAGGAAATTAGAATTAAAACAGAACACTAAAGCAACTGAGCATTTTGGCTCTGGAATCAGAATCTCTCTATTCTGCCACGGTTCACATGTTGCCTGTCAGATATAAATGGCGGGGAAGTGCAGAATGAGAAGGATCCTGTTCAGGAAATGAGTAACTGCTTCCACACTTTAGCCCCACTATGCTTCAAAATAGTTGAATTCTCTGATTAGAGTGAACCATCTATTATGAAGAAAATGTCACAAGGTTTTCAAATGCTAACTATTCCAGGTAGACCAAAGATTGGTATAAAAAAAGTGTTTCTTGTTTATTTCCCTATCTTAAAAAAATGAAACAATGGTCAGGCAGTGGTGGCACACGCCTTCAATCCCAGCACTTGGAAGGCAGAGACAGGTGGATCTCAGTGAGTTCAAGGTCAGCCTGGTCTACAAAGTGAGTTCCAGGACAGCCAGGACTGTTAGAGAGAAACCCTGTCTCAAACAAAAAACAAACAAACAAACAAACAAAAAATATGTACTATGGAGATTTTGAAAAAATACCTTCCAACATTTTTTATTGATACTGTTTTCATACACATTTGCATTCCAACACACATGTAATGTACATAAAGTCATAAATGCCTCTTAGCAGAAGCGATTCTATGTCACTAAACCACGATTTTAATTAGCTACATAGCACACAGCTTATTTAGCCAACTAAGTCTAGGAATGTTTTGAGTTAAAACTGTCAGAGATAAAATGAATCCTTGTAGGTGAGGCTGCCTTCTAAATTCACCTTAGAATTTCTATTCAGGAATCTCAAGCTACAGTTTGAAAGTACTAGAAACTTCCGAACAAGCATTCAAAGAAATTCATTGAGTTTTAGTCATAGAGAATATTCACTAAAAATATTTTCCCAAACAAAGCGCTATCAAAGATTGAAGTTGTATTAATAAGAACTAGTAAGTCTACTATAAGAATTGGTGACTATCTGCAATGTTGTATTTCTTTTTTTTTTGTATTTCTTTAATAAAGAAAAATAAGAAAATATTTATATTTGTACAATTAACTTTACAAATATATAAAAATGTATCGAGACCCAGGCAGTGGCCGCATATCCCAGCAGTCAGAGGCAGAGGCAGGTGGATCTCTGTGAGTTCAAGGCTAGCCTGGTCTACAGAGTGAGTTCCAGGGTTACACAGAGAAACCTTGTCTCAAAAAACAAGCAAACTAAGAAAAAAAAAGGGTTTAAGTCTTTAACTGTAACTATGTGACATTATTCTTCAGACTTCTCTGGATTTAACTTTTTCTCACAACAAAAACATAATGTTAAGTTAAACTATTACTCGTGAATAAGATTATTCAGATTTTAGTTACTAAGAGGAAAGGAAAAGTTTTGCCAAAGTCTAAGTAGTCTTTTTTTTTTTTCAAAGATTTTTATTTATTTTATGTATATGCATGCTCTATCAACTTTAGGCCAGAAGAGGGCCTCATATCCCACTATAGATGGTTGTGAGCCACCACGCGGTTACTAGGAACTCAACTCTTAACTGCTGAGCCCTCTCTCCAGCCCCATCTAAGTGGTCTTTCGACAAGCCCATGCCAGGCCCGGTCTCTCTCCCTTCCTTCCCTCTATTTCTGTGCCCCATGCACGCCCTCTGTAGGTGTCTCTTTCGGTCCTGAGAATCAGTGTCGCTCTTAGCTGTGGCTCCAGTGCCATGCTAACCCTCTGAAACGGCAAACAAGCCCCAATTCGATCGATGTTCCCTTTCTAAAAGCTGCCTTGGTCATGGTGTCTTTCACAGCAACAGGACAGTGACTAAAAAACAAACCTTCAGATTAGTTGTCACAAACAAAATTTTAAAATAAATGTAAATTTTTCTTTGATTGCCCATTTCTCTGAAATGAAGCCTTGAATTCTTTTAACTTCGTAAAATCATTTCCCACTCCCACCCCACTAATCATTTTCAACTTCTTTCCCTGCTAGAATTCGTTGGAACTTTCAGCAAAAGCGACTCACTTATTGGCATTTTGTCAAAGGAACCCTGCAACTATAAGAAGGCTCAGAACTAAGAGGGCTCTAATGTCAGACACTGTCACCAACATACTTTAGAGAACCAAGTCAGATGCTAACAAGGGCTACTTACATTTTCCCTTACAGCTTTTCTTTGCCTCTGTAGCCCTATCACCTCCCAGATTTACTCTGCTCTTCCTAATCTAAAACACATCCTGTCTGTGGAGAGACAAGACTGGGAAGCATTAAAGAGAGCGGAATCAAAAACAGCGGTTCATCTTCAGCTTAGAAGATTAACTATCTGTGGTTCTCAAAGTTTTATTTCTCCCTTCAATGAAATGAAAAACATGATCGGAAATCTGCAGGAAAAATTATTTGTTGCTATAATTTAGACAACAACATAAAACTCAGTTATTGAAAACTGTTTCACAATTCTTCAGTAAGACTTCACTAGCACTAAACTGTCAACTGGTTCAGAGTTCTTTGCTCTTAACTCAAAGACAGAAAGTGCTCTTTTAACCAGAGAGAGGAGAGAGCGAAGGACAGGACTCTTCACAAGATCACCAGACTGGACTTGGAGACCGCCACTGTCACACTCCACCTGCTGGCAGAAACTCTACAAAGTGACCCACCAAAGCAAGTTCCTCGTACAAAACATAAGATGCTCTTCTCTTGCGCTACACAGAGTAACTCTAACAAATTCCAAAGAGTTTTTCAAATAGTAGGTCAGCATCCTATAAACATTAGCAGAGAAGTCTACAACACTTATAACAGGAGACCTACATAGTGAGCTACCTAGTAAGTTAAAGGTCAGCTCAAACCTTTGAACAGTGAAGAAGCCGACACAGCCACTACAGGACTCCACATCACACACTCCCACTAACTGTCTTTGCCCCTTCCCCTATGGGTAAACTACAGTTTAATTCACACAGTTAACGGCAGCCTGCCACATTGCCTTTAAGTATCTGCCAGTAGCACATACTTACGGGACACTCTAGAGACTGATTTCAACCAAAAATAAAAATAGATAAACAGCTCAAACAAAATTAAACTGAGTCTGGCTGCCCACACTTATTTTCACACATGAAGAAAAACAGCAGCTCTCTTAGAAGCTTCAAGCACACATATCTTTAGAACACAACGTTAAAAATATGCCCCCGCCTTTCCCTACCTGTTTCTCACTCAAAGCTGTGATTTTGGCTTGGAGTTCATGAAGCTGTTTCTTTAAGTCAGCATTCTGATTGGAAAGAAAAAATATCTGTGAGAAAGATATTCATTTGTTAACATGATAGTAACAGGAAGACTGTGCATATACTGCATTAACAGTGATGAAGCAACCTTTAGCTATCAGTTTCCCATGCATTAAATCATAACATAGACCCCTCAAACAGAAGGGGTGGCTTCCTCACAACTGCTGTAAATTACAGCAGTAAGTTCATATATCCTCATCTTGCACTCTAACTCAGCTACCTTTGTCCTAAAATATTGTTATTCTTCATAGAAAGCATCAGTTGACAGAAAATTTAAAGCTCCACTAATCAGACAAAAACAGGGAAATGGAGGTTAAAGAATGCTACCCCGCTGCTTAGCGGCATTATCAACAAAGATAAGAGGCTTTTCTCTACTTGTCCTCTCTCTTATTTAGCAAAATACATTTGTTATTTTAGCCTAGATTTGGAAAGCTGTCAGCAATGTAACTGCCTTCACAGCACATCATTCAAATCAACATGCTGAAATTCTAGGAACCGAAAAGAGAGTACTATTTTAGAAGAAATACACTAAGCAAGTCTGCCTTTTGCGGGGGTGGGGGTGGGATATTAAGGTTTTCAAATGTTTAACAGAGCAGGAAAGCAAACGTCACCCCAGTGAGAGACTTACTTGTTTCATACATAGCTCCTCCTTTCCCTGCTTGCTCTACTGCGGTTGGGGCACGCGCTCTTACTGTGCTAGGCTCCCTCATTTGGGATTTTTCAGTTGTATTTGATATAAGGTTTCTCTGAAGGCACCTAAATTGTTTCCCAGTAAGTTACTGACCCTCAGATTTTCCAGGTAGCGAATTTACTATTACATGATCATGAGTTATCAGAACTGCCGGCTCCGTTACTGACAATGTAGATCACCACATTAAATAGAAAGGACTTGGCAATGTGTTGCCATTTGGATCCCTAAAATTCAATTTAAATTGTGGACACACTAAATAAAAATTAAAAAAGGGATGTTTCTCATGGAAAGTAGATGTCAGATAGAGATAAATGTGGCCACAAAGGCTACTTTTCAGAGTCAATGCATTGGATTAAAATACAACAGTCAAGACCACTGAGTCCTTGAGATGACTATTGCACACTTTAAAAAAAAACAATTAATTTGCCTTAGTACCACTCATCAAGAATTTATTTTACTTTATAGACAGGCATATATGATCCACTGTCTAATAGGTGCCAAGAAGACACTACCTGAATAATAATAAGAAGAATCATGGTAACTTTGGAGAAAGAATTCTCTTGCTGGGTGGTGGTGGTACACGCCTTTAATCCCAGCACTTGGGAGGTAGAGGCAGGCAGATCGTTGTGAGTTCGAGGTCAGCCTGGTCTACAGGAGCTAATTCCAGGACGGGCTCCAAAGCTACAGAGAAACCCTGTCTCAAAAAAACACACAAAAAACCAAAAAGCAAAAAAAAAAAAAAAGAGAAAAAGAATTCTCTATAGAAGAGAGAATGAAATGAAACTCCTATAAATATTAAATTTACCATTTTATAAATTATTATATTATATAAGATACTTCTGAAATCCTCTTTTAAAGATAAACATTTTGAAGCCAGGTATGCTGGCATAGACCTATAGCCTCGGCACTTGAAAGTTAGAGGCAAGAGGGTTAGGAAGCCAATGTCATCTTTAGCTACATATGACATTTGAGGCTATCCTGAAACATGAGATCTTGTCCCAAAAGAAAAAACAAAACAAAATGCAAATTTCAAATATTTTTATAAATTATTCTAAAATTTTTCTGTGAATGTAGTTAAATTTAGTATTTAGGTGTCCTATATATATATAAATGCTACACAATTAAAAATGGTTTGGGGGCATTTCAATGAATTTTGAGTTTAAAAGTCTGATTAATTCTGAACATGTGAATTTAATCTAAACCAGGTATGGGGACACAAGCCCATAACCTCACCATTGGAGAGGTCAAGAGAGGAGGATGGCGAGTCTGAACGTCGTCTAGAGTCCCAAAAGTTGTGTGCTTGTTTGTACTCACTCTGCAGACCAGGCCGGCCTCAAACTCAGAGATTCGCTGCCTCTGCCTCCTGAGTGCTGGGATTAAAGGCGTGTACTACCACCACCATCCCACCCTGACTTCAAAAGAAGTTTTTTTGAGCAAGAAATTTTAGTCATATGAAGCATCTTTTTTTAAAAAAACAAATACTCATAGCCATTGACAAAAAAGCAAAATAACAGTAACAAAGTTGAAACGATAGCAATTTTATACAACTGGACATTTTTAAACCTATAAAACATGGTATCAACATGCAATACTGTTTGGGACGTGCTCTTTGGGATGAAACTGTTTTAAATTTAACTAACATCTGCATTTTACTACTTTATTGTCATTTTAATTGTTTTTATGTTTAAAAATCAAGTTACTAACAAAAGGATTTTTTTTACCTGTGGATCCTGCTTCATTTGAGCAACCAGTTTCTGGTAATAAAGAGAGAAAAAAAACTGTCAGTCTCACATATTAACTCCTATGGCTACTTAGGTTTGGACACACACACACACACACAACAAATAAATAAATAAATAAATAAATAAATAAATAAATAAATAAATAAATAAATAAATAAATAAATAAATAATTCAGTAGCACCATCAAAATAGACCAAAAGTTTTGATGATGTAAATGACTAATGAAGTATTCTTTAAACAGAATAAAGAATCAACTATACCTTTATATTCAAATGAAAAACTATCTGCTTTATCAGTATGGAGGTCAGTGACTTCTGCAATTTAAATAAGCAGGATGCAGGCCAGGTGGAGTGGCACATGTCTTTGATCCCAGCAAACAGGAGGCAGAGAAAGGTGGATCTCTGTGTATTTGAGGCCAACCTGATCTACATAGTGGGTTCCAGACAGCCAGAGCTATCCAGTGAGACCCTGTCTTAAACAAACAACACAAAACAAAAACAAATAAGCAGGATGCTCCAAAGGCCAAATACCCCTTTAAGACATTATCACCATCTGGATTCCTAGTCAAGGTCTACAAAGAAGCCGTATCCAGACAAAACAGAGCTGTTTGCACAGGTTTGGCAGGCCTATTGGTGTGGATCCTACATAGAAGGAGCCTCATGACAAGTGACTTTGTTCTGTCAGCTCTCAATCACCTGGAACTGCAGTCCCAGAGACAGTCCCTCTTCTGGCTTTTGTAGGCATCAGGCATACATACAGTGCAAACATACATGCAGTCAAAACACTCGAACACATCAAATAATAAATAAATGTCATCTCACCTAACCAAACTGGCAAAAACAATAACAATAACAGTGGACAGAGGAATTTAAACGAAAAAGAAATACAAGAAGGCTGCCTCCTAAAACCCAAGGCTAGATACCTATAATTAGCTATTTTACAGTGAATTTTTTATATAATAATAGAAAGAGTTATCACACTCTTTGAGTAATAATATGCTTTGGTGGCACACGCCTTTAATCCCAGCACTCGGGAGGCAGAGACAGATGGATCTCTGTGAGTTTGAGGACAGCCTGGTCTACAAGAGCTAGTTCCAGGACAGGCTCCAAAGCTACAGAAAAACCCTGTCTCGAAAAACCAAACAAAAAAATAATAATAAAATAAAATGTTAGGAAAAAAAATAAAATTTACAACACACTCATCTAGAAACCAAGCTTTTATAGTTGAGGTGTAATAATATGGATTAATATACATACTATATAATAATATGACTTGCAAAAAGCCCCAAACTGCAGAGATATGAGTCCTTAAAAATTGTAAATTTTTTTTTTTTAGTCTAGTTCTTTTCTTTCTTTTTTCCCCCCTGAGACAGAATTTCTTTTCTTTTTATTTTTTTTTGAGACAGAATTTCTTTATGCAGTCCTACTGTCCTAGGCTCTGTAGATCAGGCTGGCATTGAACTCACAGTGATCAACCTGCCTCTGCCTCCTTAGTGCTGGAATTAAAGGCATGTGCTGCCACTACCTGGCCTAATACTTTTTATTAAATGTTTTTACTTATTTAGTATTTAATAAAATATTTTATTTAACATTTATTTTTCTTAAATATTTTATTTAAAATATTCTAAAATTAAATATTTTATTCATTTATATATTAAATTAAATATATTATTTAAAATATTTTGTGAGTGTATGTGCAAATGTGCCATGATGCTCATGTGGAAGTCAGAGAATCACTCTCAAATGTTAGTTCTCTTTTTCTATCATGTGGGTCCCGGGAATTAAAATCTTTGGGCTTGGTAATAGGGCCCTCTATCCACTTAGGCATCTTGTCGATCCCTTTAATTCTTAATTGTCCAGCAGTCAGCTACCAAATCCTGCTATTATTGTGCCTCTTTCTAAAAGCAATGAGTACTAACTCAGCTTTGCTGCTTCAACTGCTATGTAAAAAACACACCTGACAAATTTTAAGACCAGGCTGCAATAGCTTAAGAAATGCCTGGGGAATGGCATGACAGGTGTTCTAACTGGACAGAAGCCTTTCTTCCTGGTACTAAACTACATTATGGATAGCTGAGGCCATCAAATACACAAAGTATACATGATGAAATTCCGTTTCATGTTTGACAAAACTAGCTCTTCAATAGCCTCATCTAAATCTGTAAAGTAATGCAACATCTACAAGCTCAATAGAATGGAATGTATAAATCCTTACACATCTAACTGCACTTCAGTTTTATAAGCTGATTGGGGCTAGGGAGACGGCTGAGCGGGCAAAGGCTATTTCTACCCAAGACTCACAACTTGAGCTCTGTCCCTAGAAAGAACCTGGTAGAAGCAGAGGACCTACTACACAGAACTGCTTTCTGACGCCTATGTGTGCTGTGACACACAAGCTCTCACACACATAAAATAAACGTAATAATATTTTAAAAATTAAAAAAAAAAAAAGCCAGGCGACAGGGGCACACGCCTTTAATCCCAGCACTCGGGAGGCAGAAGTGGATCTCTATGAGTTCGAAGCCAGCCTGGTCTACAGAGTGAGTTCCAACATAGCCAAGACTACACCGAGAAACCCTGTCTCGAAAAAAATAAAATAAAAAATAAAGTCTGAGTGTTCTTTTTGATTTTGTTACTGCGGAACTGACTATGATCTGTAAATTTATCTTTGAGACTGAAAGAGCTTTTCTTCCATAACACTGGAGTTTTTATTGATATCTATTTATTTAATATATACACTTGCATGTAAGTATGTGTATGATATTCTGCTTCATGTTTGCACCACATTCATTCCTGTTATCCTCAGATGTCAGAGGTGGGTGGGTGTCAGATACCCTAGCATTTGAGTTACAGATGGCTATGAGCTACCATGTGGGTACTAGGGATCAAACCTGGTTTCTGCAAAAGCAACAAGTGGTTTTTTTGTTGGTTTTTTTTTTTTTTTTTTTTGGTCTTTTGGTTTTGAGGTTTTTTTTTTTCCCCAGGATATTTATTGAGCTCTACATTTTTCTCTGCTCCCCTCCCTGCCTCTCCCCTCCTTCCTTCAACCCTCCCCCAAGGTCCCTATGCTCCCAATTTACTCAGGAGATCGTGTCTTTTATACTTTCTACTTCCCATGTAGAGTATATCTATGTAAATCTCTCTCAGTGTCCATATTGTTGTCTAAGTTCTCTGGGATTGTGGTTTGTAGGCTGGTTTTCTTTGCCTTCTGTTTAAAAACCACCTATGAGTGAGTACATGTGATAATTGTCTTTCTGTGTCTGGGTTACCTCACTCAAAATGCTTTCTAGTTCCATCCATTTTCCTGCAAAATTTAGGCTGTCGTTATTTTTTTCTGCTGTGTAGTACTCCATTGTGTAAATGTACCACATTATTTTTATCCATTCTTCAATCGAGGGGCATTTAGGTTGTTTGCTGTTTCTGGCTATGACAAACAAAGCTGCTATGAACATAGTTGAGCACATGTCCTTGTGGCACGATTGAGCATCTTTGGAGTATACACCCAAAAGTGCTATTAGTGGGTCTTGAGGAAGATTGTTTCCTAATTTTCTGAGAAATCGCCACACTGACATCCAAAGGGGTTGTACCAGCTTGCATTCCCACCAGCAATGCAGAAGTGTTCCCTTTTCCCCACAGCCTCTCCAGCATAAGTTGTCATCAGTGTTTTTGATCTTTGCCATTCTTACAGGTGTAAGATGGAATCTCAGAGTTGTTTTGATTTGCATTTCTCTGATGACTAAGGATGTTGAACATTTCCTTAAGTGTCTTTCACCCATTTTAGATTCTTCTGTTGAGCGTTCTCTGTTTAGGTCTGTGCTCCATTT